>JAOBRG010000719.1:0-10027 GCA_027574985.1 Umimayanthus nakama | reverse complement strand
TTTGAACACTAGTGCTCACACCACTATCCAACATTGCCTAACATGTTGCGAACAACAATGTTGGGCAATGTTGCATCTGTTTAAACGGGCCTAAAGTTAGTTGTTGTTGAATTGTTCTTATTTTTTGGTAATCCCACTCAGAACAATAAAATGACGCTAAGAAATTCATGTTTGCTATTATTTTATACTGCTGTACATACAGGTGCGAAAAAGTTTGACACTGTCTGTACATTGTCTGTGAACATCACTTGCTAAATTGCTTATCACTCTTCCAGCACTTGATGACCCAGCTAGTTCTAACAGATCTTTTATACATCTACATCTCATTCTGTGCGCAAGAATTAAGTAAACTTTCTTAAATTTTTCTGATCAAAATTTTAGCCTGGTGATTGTATTTAACCTGTTCTTAATTTTTGGGCAAATCTCAGCCTGGGTGTTCTCATAGAGTTGAAGAAAAAAGCATATAAGCTTCACCAGCTCGGTGTATTGAGTCACATTATAAATAACCTTGAAGAACCTTCACACTCCGTCCACTACATGGCACTAATATCCTAGACAGAGAGAACAACTGGTTCAGCAAAGGGATGTGTGAGGCCTTGCACATCGAAGTGCACCGCTCAACCCTCACAAATGATTGGTGCCAGTTTCATCTACCAAATATATGAGATAACATAATAGGGAATAACTGTCATGTGACTTTTAAAGAATATTTATTAGTCATGAATGTGATCAATGTGTTCTTTGATGTGGTGTGAACAAGACTCAAGTTAATTAGAGTTGAAAGCTTTTTAACGTTATAGTTGAACTAAAGAAAGCTTTTTTGCTTGCATTACTATAATTCAGTTCATACTGCAGTTGAAGGCAAAAAAACTGGCTTTACCAGTAATATTAATAATTCTAAACTTGTGCAACCCTCTAAAAATACAAAAGGTACTGGAACTAGGTTGTTTCCTCTCGGTTTTTGAAACAATTAAGCCTTAGGAATATCTAATTTATAGCAAAGTGTTTTTCCTAGTAACCCTCTTAACCCTGTTCAGCCTGGGGGGTACTCCCATATAGTTTAGGTGAGGTTTGCCACTGGGTTTGTGAAAGCCCTACACTTTACTAGAGTAAGTTTTGCAAATTTTGTGACCCTAATAATACCAGAGTACATGTACCTGTACCATTACAATCTTTTGTATTAAAACCTTTGTCCTAAAATAGAATTATAATAATAGTTCTAAAAACAGTCCAGTTTCCCTCTAATATTGAAAGTTTTGACCTGACCCCACTTAACCCTCCCCCCTTTATTATGACACATGCAAGTACTAAGAACCATTACTGATGTTTTGTTAAAATGTTAGCCTGTAGTTCCCTGATTTTGGATCCAACTGGGGATTTCTAAAACTAGGTTTTGTTAGGTCACAACAATAATTTTAATTTCCTTTTTTTCCGAACAGTTTGGCCTTGAAATATGCACACAAACAAAACAAAAACAGATAAAAGGGAAAATGCTTAGAACTTCTTTATTTTCAACTTTAGGATCAATTTTTTTTCAGTCTTTGAAAATCTGAGCTTGGTGGGCTAAAAAAAATCGCAAATTTCCTTATCTTTGAAAACTTTGGAGGTATAGTTTCTAACTAGATATATACCTTCTATCCCTATAAGCTGTTGAGTTTTCAAGGACTCAGAGCTGAAACAACTTTCATTGCTGACATTCTCTGGCCCAGCAAGGGAGGCTACGGGATTAGGAACTTGGCCGACATAAGGAAATGTTGTGATCTAAAAGGGACTATAAAAAGGATAAAAGGCTAAAATTTTGACAGAAATTTTAAAGTGTTAAAATTCAAACCGTTCAACTAAGATATCATCTAAAACATTTCCTTTTCAGTCGAATATATAAAAAATTATATTTACAGTAACATGTAATGTACCTGGTTACAATTAAATAGTATATACCTAAATAGCCTTAAGCTAATAATTTGCCAGGAGTGGAAGTCTGCTACAGAACTATAACCCTGCTAAACTTTGTTACAGAAGCTGGAAAGAAAAATTTTGAACAGATTATTGTATAGTCTGTGTAGTTCGGACATGTTCAAATTGCAACTACTATAAAATCCAAAACCCATACCATAATGTAATGTCTTATTATATTGCTGGCTGATTTTCATGCTAATTGATTGGTCATTTTCAGATCCAAAAGTAGTCTACCGCTCTTGATGCATGACCTGTAAATTTGTCAAATGATTTCATTCCTTTCCTAGATTTATCAACAAAACCATTATATTACTTTTTATTTATTAACATCTTATGAGCCTTGTTTACTTTGTCCATAAGCCAAAAGTTACTGCAAGTTGTGGATTGAGCTAAATGTATAATTTAGTGTGAACATTGGTGGTGCAATTCTGTATGACTAATCCCTTTTTGGGTAGTTTACTGGTCTGGAGTGTTCCTCCATTCCACTGGTGAACACATAATCACATTTGACATGGTTAATGTTTATTAATCCAAGTGCTATGTACAGTCTGTTTTCAGTTTCAATACCTTATTTTGAATTAACTGTAAGTAAAAATTTAATGTATATTTCAGAATCGGCAGCTGCTGCTTCATTATTTGTGTACAAACACAAGGCCCCTGTAATAACAGGTTCACTCAATGTAGGTATTTACCAGGGCCCAGTTGTTTGAAGAGTGAAAAACTTTATCTAGTGGATAAATCCCTATCCAGTGGATGAAATTGGTGCATTGTCCAATCAAAGTTAAGAATATGCCAAGTTTATCTGCCAGAAAGGGACTTGTCTGCTGGAGAGTGTTACCCATCCTTTGTACAACTGGGCCTAGTACAATTGTTTTAAATATAGTATGTTAAAAATGTTAAGGTTTTTTGGTTTTTTAAAATGTTAAAAAGTGGGGTGTCAGGGAGGCACAGTGGCAAGAACACTCACCTGACTCGCTAATGTGACCCAGGTTCTCCTCCTGGCCTTGAAAGTAAGTGAGCTGGGCTTGCGCTCTCCCGACATCAGGGGTCTTTTTCAGGTACTCTGTTTTCCCTTCAAACACAATCTGCTAATTAAATCGACATCTAAGCAGTTACGGGATTAGCTTTGCTATTTGAAACTTAAAAAAGTTTAAAGATTAAAACTAAAGGTTTTCAACTTGATAAGGATATCTTCTGAGTGTTAACTGTGAAGTTGTCTTTAGTTATCAATTTAAAAATGCTTTAAGGTTTTAAACACTAAATTAAAAAAAAAAAAACCCTTTAAGATATATGCAATCACATTCAGATCTTGGATTTCAATTTTAGTGTAATAATTTTTGGACCAATGGATTTGTTGCCTCCCCTTATTTATGTGCTTATTGGGTTATGCATTAGCGTTTGAAACAAAGTACAATGTTTTGTACAAGACACTAGACAAGTACAGGAATACTGTTAAAAGTGTGCGTGTTCTACCTTGACCAAGTTTTTAAAAAAACTAGTTAACTAAAAGTTATCAAGGGATAATTTCCTTACTGGGGTGTACTTAATTATGCATGCAATATTTTACAAACTTTCGGTTAGGGTTTGGGTTAGGGTTATTTTCCCAAAATCTTGTAAAGTATTGGCAGTATGCATAATTAAGCACGCCCCAGTACGGAAATTTTACCCTTATCAAGAGTACACAAAACTTACGAAATGCTGAAACACCAGTTGTGTTGTCGGATCAAAGAATGAAGAATTTGCATCAGCTTGCATTCATATTCAAATGCAATCAAGGTGTCTCATAGCCAATGCACTGTAAACCGTTTAAAACCTGAGTCCTAAATTAATTGTCATTAACTGGAATACTTTTGAGACAAACTTTCCACCCTCAGTTGTTTTTTAATCGCAATTGCTTTGTTGTACAATTGTACTCCTTTTTGTATAAATGTACATGATTGTCAGGGGCCGATCCAGGATTTTCAAAAGGGAGGTGCACCAACGAGCGCCAAAGATGCAAGCTTTCTAGGGGGGTCTGGGGGAATGCCTCCCCAGAAATTTTTGAAAATTTTAGTTTCTAAAATGGCCATTTCCAGCATTTTGAGAGGAATTTCTTACTCGTTTTGTACTAGTTTTTTGCTATAAAATTTCATTTTTGTTAAAAAAAAGAAAAAAAATCCAAAAGCGGGGGGGGGGGCACAGACCCCCGGATCCCCCCTGGATCTGCCACTGATTGTATTTCTGTTTTCATCGTTTCAGTTGTGGTGCTCATCACAACTACCATACAGTACAAAGACTCTATTCACAAGAACTCCCATCATCGTTCCTGACCCTGAAAAAATTGACATTGCAGAAGTGAAGTCCAAATGGAAAATCAGTCCCTATCAGAGAGGGAAGTGGGTTATCACTCAGGAATCAGTAGCACAAGGAGGTTTGAATCTTTTAATGAAATTGCTGTGGTATACAGGCTCAGCACTTTGGACTGGTGAATCAAGAAGTCAAAATTCAGAGCAGTGAGCTTAATGCAGGTTGTAAGTTTAGTTAGGTACAAGTAAATTTCATATTTTCATGTATAGTTTGATTGCATTATTTTTTTAAAACCAGCTAACTTATAACAGTGTAGCATTGACAGGCGTTTAAACAGTACTTGTTTATTGGAGGCACAATAAGAACCGCTTGACTTTGAGTGCATGTACAACATAACCAAAAACTTTTGGCTTAAGGTAGCTTGATACAGTTTTCACTTTATGCACGTGCACTCTACCAATCAACTTCCGGGGCACCGTCATGCCCATAAAATAAAACAAATCAAACGATGACTGTTGGGGCATTAAACTATCCATTGGACTAATTCAGGCCTTCGATATGGACTTCGTCATTAAAGAAAAGAATAGTTTTTTGTCATATTGCTGTGGTTAGGCCAGAAGTGAAACAGCTTTCCTTATCCATCTTTTTCACTACAGGAAACAGCATGACTCTAGATAAGGTCTGGAAAAGGATTTGCAGTTACATCCAGGCTGGGCATCTTCCTTACTCAAATGCTGTCTTCAAGGTACAGTGCTCAATAGCAACCACTACTGCTTGGTTGCATTATTTGCGGCAGTGAGGGGAAGACAAGTAACTACATGTGTTAACAGTATTTAATACATCTTAACTGTTGCCACATTGACAGGCATGTGTAGGTGATTCAAGGCTGGTTTGGTTCACAAAAAAGCATAAAACCTGTGGATTTTTTTTAAAGTGGTAGCATGTAATTCTAAAAAAATCAAAGCACTTTCATGTCAAAAGGATTTTTGCCCTGTACTGTGCAGCAAAATTATCAAAGATTTTTGGCAAAAATTGTTGTCTTAGAACATCACAGCCTCTAAATTTAAAAATTTCTTGGAGGTTGGGGGACATACAAAAAGTGCCTTTGGCACTTAAGATCAGATAGTATCACTCACAAACTTTTATCCTGATTAGAAGCCTTCTGGAGGCTGGACAGTCTGTATTTGAGTTTTTGGTTTTAACCAATTTTTTGCCGAAACGTTTTTGAAATGTCAGGGCAGAGGGGATGACCAAGTAGTGGCAGAAATCAACTGACACAGCACAATTACTTGATTTGATAATAAGGCATTTGTAGCATGACTTGGTGAAATTTGGAAGTCTAAACAAATCTGTTGAAACAAGAAGGCCTGAACACTTTCCCTTCTGCACCGTTGATAGTTTAAGTTACGTTTTGTCTCCGAATTGCGATTGTACCGCGATTGTTGGGTCTCTAAGTAAGTAAATTTATTTAAAGAAATGAGGACCTTGACAGCCCTGCGTAGTGACTTAGTTGAGACAACAAGTAAGACAGGAAGTATTATATTTATGCGTTATTCAGTCACTAAGGTTTGTTTTTTAGCTACTCTGCTGCCTTGTCTGTTTGACAGAAGACAGTGAAATATGAAATACCTGTACTGAGGTATCTAACTTTTGTAACAACGTTAGTTTAACTTAGGATTTACACTAATGTCCAAAGGTGTTGGATACAATCGGGTATGAGTCCCGTGCTAGGTGTCTACTACTTCAGTTAAGAGACCACAACACTGGGATTACTCTTATCGAGAACTTGTGCACATGAGTTCTTTTATGTTCCCCGATCAAACTTTAAGAGACAAGACCAACGACTTAACATCCCTGTCCACGGACAGTGTGACGAAAGAAGGTCGACGCCCGAAGTTCAGTAGGAGAATGAAGCTGGGACCTCCCGATTTGACGTTTAGAGATCTGTGGTAACCAATTGAGCTGAAAAAAACCCTGACGTAGTTGCTTCTTAAATGATTCTTCGAGATACCTCGAGACTCAAATTGTTCTATTTACCTAGCGCGCAGCGTGCAGGTATTTTATTGTTAGTATTTATTTATGACAGATCATTCGGATGTTTTGCTTTTTCTCTGTGTAGATACCATCCAGACGAATTTTCGTGTTCTGTGACTTCAGACATTCCCTCAAGGTTTGTATTTTATTTTTTCCGACCTCTTACTGGTTTTCCTTTGGATTTCAGATCTATTCTAAAACTAAGTTTCCCCTAATCACAGCTCAAGGAATTTAGATTATTACACAGTCATCTATCTTTTCAATGCCCTATAGTGATAGGTAAATGGGCCTTAATACTTGGTTTAAATGAGTGACTCGTTTTTCTGCAAACTCCATAAACTCAATAAATGGAGGTTCGTTTTTAGGAGAGTTAAGGATATGAAACATTATTTCAGAGAAAAGTATATACTCATTTGGCCCTTAATTAAAGCACAACTGGTATCTACAGAGGATAAATAAGCGAAAGTTGAAGCTACCGGCAATCCTCTTACAAGTGTTGTCGTTCGTTGATAATTCGCCGATATCTCAAAACTCACCGGCTGTGGCTATCGGATATATTTTCATCGTGTGTACTGGACAGAATCTTATCGTAAATGGATATATTCATGTGTACATGTGTAGAGAAGAAAATGTAAGGCTCGTGAAAAAATCTTATTTGCACTGCCAATAAGAAGGTTCCACATGAGTCTACAGAGACCCCTGGCTGAAGATCGACAACCTTTTGGGGTGACGAGCGAACAGGCAAAGAAGGCCAAGCAGTCCAAACTAAAGTTTAGCAGGTTCATTAACACACGCTTTAGCCTGCCTCCGGGGTGATTATTGTCGCTTAAGGAAAACTCCATCTTAATAACTGCACTGTACCGTACCGTACTGTTTACCGTTGTATTGTTCCAGTTTTTGAGAAGGGATAATGGAACACTTGTTAAAAACGTGCGTTTTTCTCGGTACAAAAAAAAGCTTTTGTTGTTGTTGTTTTTGCTGCTGCTGCTGTAAGTTGTTATTGTTAATGTTGCTGCTATTGTTGTTATTGTTAATGTTGTTGCAAAAAGCTCGTTACTCTTTAAAAAGTGCTCATTGTTCAGAAAAAAGATGCAGGCTTACTCAAGTACAAATAACTATGCTATGACAATGACATTAATTTATTTGGTACATACAATAGAATTTGGAGAACACATTTAAATAATGACAGAAAAACTTAATTTTGTGCCAGCTAGCTGAAATAACCTAGGAGGGCTAAACTGCTCAGCTGGCTAAGTATAGTAATTTACAATGTTGGTCATTATTTTTGAAAAAGAAGGAGTAGCTGTAAAAATAGACAATAACAACAGACAATAACAAGGAAATTATAATTATAATCAGACAAAGAAGATACAAAATAAGAATAGATGTTACAATGAATGAAAAAGACTATCAAAAATATTACGAGGAAAACTATTTGTTTGAAAATATTTTGCTTTTTTTCAATTCACACTTAAGTTTGAAATGCTGGGTGCACTTTGAATGTCTTCATTGAGCTCCATTTGCAGCATACAAAACTGCACTGTTTTAGTCATAAAAATTAATTGGAGCGGAATTTCAAAAAATGCCAGGACGGTTTTCATCTTCGGCTATTATTTTATCAACTTGCCAAATTTGACAGCATGACACTAAAAATTGAGTGAACATTGATCCTTTACATATTCGTAGTTTGAGCTAAAACATGTCTCGAGAAATTCACACCTAAAGTAAACTGCGCGTCATACAATTTTACTTCCGTTAAAAACTTTCGTTCGTCATATCTGGCAAACTATTAGACGTATTGAGAAACAATTTTTTTTACTAGAAGTTCATTTCATGTTTATTTATAATCTGCGAAAATCTCAATTTCGAAGTTTTGATCCGTTCCAACATGAACGGTAACCTTTTTAAAAATAATCTGGTATTTGATGAAGAGGGGGTTTGTATGTTCCCTGTAGTCATAAAATGACATGGGTCGAAGTGTCTTTTTCTGTAGTATGAATAGATGGTCTGTGTTGGAGGGGTAGGTGTTCAACCATGCTACAAGAACATGCGTACATTCAAACTATGCTGTTTCTTTTTCTTGAATACAGCAAAACAACAGCTAATTTGAAAAAGCCTGCTGACATCGTCTAAACGTATCTCCTTTTGCAGGTGTGGAGTGTCTTGCGATACGGTCTCGGAACGTTGGGAACGATGTCGTTTGAAGTTCATCCGCATGGACCAGTCATGACGTTGTAGACACCACATTCTGCACTTCTTTGCAGCAGTACGTTCTTGATGTACAAGGAAAATTATGAAAACTTTTTCTGAATCGGGCGGACGGATATATTGTTATATTTATTGCAGTCAATAAAATAATATATACCATTAATTGCAAAAGATTAGTTCGCTATATTCAGATTGCCAGTATCCACTTAGGACAAAAAACCATGTTAAAATTTTTATGTAATTTTGAGATACGAATAAATGCTGTTGTTGATTATATTGTAAGTAGCTGTAATATTTCGGTTGGTGTGAAAGAAACCTGACCTCGGCCAGTGAGCACTATGAAGTTTTACGGAAAATGACGTTCTATCGGTAGCATGATTGTTAATTTGTTAGCATTTTTCAGAAAGGAATTCTGATTTGGCACTTCACCAGAACGACTTTTGGGACGACAAATTCTTGACAGGAGTTCGCAAACTCGCTGTCGGATCAAAGGTGATGGTGGCCGTCCTTTTGTTTCAGCGAGAAGTGAATCAGCGAAATACCGACTGCATTTATTTCGTGATTTTTTAATACATCAACGCGCGCGCTTGGAAACCGGGACGCCATGTTGTCAATTTTGTGTACAATTTAATATGCGAACCAGGAATATCGTACGTACACACAAGCCTCTAGATAATAGCAACGAAGCTCTCTGATTGGTTCCTTCATGACTGGAATCTCAGCTCATGTCCTATGAGGAGAGAGACGAAAGAAAATGTGATGAAAGATGGCTATTACATATTACCTTTCACGTCCTGTACAACTTATTTGTAGTGAACAAGGGAGAACGAAGTTAACGTTGTTTCAGCCAATTTAAGAGTACAGCAACGTTGGGTCGTGCTGGGCAGTTAATACAACCTCTTTTTTGTAAAATATTTAAAGCTTTGGCAATATTTGGTAAAAACAAGTGTGCGTATAAAGCTGTAGTTTACTTTACTTTATTGGTGATTTAAAATTAAATGTTTCTTCATGGCACTGAATGCCATATAAAAGAAAATATATTGCAATAAGTTCAAGGTAACGATATTGTTCAACTAAGCTAGACTGACCAAATTAACACAATTATCTTTGCTTTTGTACATTTTCTTTACTCCAGTTCTGTGATCGAGGGGCGGCAACTGCCCACCCCCGGCCTGCCCAACCTAATGCTCCCGCACCCCTCAATTCCTCTATCTTCAGTCGTGTCTTCCAAGTGTTGGAGCCGGTTTCCATAACAGTTTGGATTACATTTTTGACTTTATTACTGTGTCAGTTAAAACTGGCGCGGACCTCATGCAATCCTATGGGGCTGGGTATGGCCGGTACATGATGACTGATAGTAAAACTGCACAGTATTTGCGAGTCAATTCCAGCCGTGAGCACCAACCCCCCCCCCCTCCCCACCCCGGGCAAGTCCGGGCATTTGAAAAAAAATGGCCGGCCCGGTGAGTAATTTTCGTTTGCAATTGTTCCCTATCCCGTTCCTGCTGTGGTTATCACAACCCCAGCCTTACCCCCCCCCCCC
>JAOBRG010000708.1:0-10027 GCA_027574985.1 Umimayanthus nakama | reverse complement strand
TTGTAACATATTTTTAGTTTTTAATTGCTATTTGTAACATGTTAGTTAAACGCTTTTTTGTAAGAAAAACTTTATAATTTTCGACCACCCGCCCGGATCCGGATCAATATTTCGATTTCCTTTAAACTTTCTGTACTTAAAGAGGTTGATGTACTATGAAAGAAAATACAGTTCTTTTTTCTCTGCTTCCATTTGTTGTCGATATTTTACTTTGAGAGTCTGCGAGCCTCGAAAACCATTAAATCACAGTTGCGCAACCCTGAATTTAGGTCAGTTTTGCGCCGTCATTGTAGCGGCCAATTTAACAAAAAAAAAAAAAACATTTTTACCAGCAATAAATACATCCTACCTCATCACAAAAATGGTAAAACTAAAAAATTTACTTTAAAATCGTCGATGAAATGGCACTTTGAACAGGTTAGGTTCGAGGGTTTGCTCACCAAGACCGTCAGGTGGAACATTAAAAAATGGCGTTTTTCAAAATTCTGACTCAATCTAAATCTGTCACTTATTTTTCTAAACACTGCAAGGACAGAAGTGTAGAAACATGAAAAAACATTTGTGGTTTTTCAAGCACTCAAAAAATACAAGCAGCGTAATGTTACAAAAATTCTGACCTTCGACAAGTCACCACGATATTTTCTGTATGAATAATGCCTGCGATTTTTGCTATTTTGACTTTTTCTAAACAAATGGGCATTGACTTGGATTATTTTAAGGATGCTCAAAGAGATATCCAAGGAAAACTTGCCGTAGAACATCTTAACCTTCAAGTTTTGCATTTTTATAAGAACTTGATGCTGAAGAATGCCCAAATAATTAGAGTATGCTGAGAACATACGTACCCTAGACAAAGGAAATGCAAAGAACCATTTTGCGAATGTTCGTCAGTCTACAGTGCTATGCATGTTTAACTTTGTTTTTAATGTTTTTTACTCAATATTTTTTGTATTTCCTTTTGTTGGCCAGGGCAGCTAGTTAGGGTATTTGTACTTTTGTTTCTCTTTGTACGAATGAAAAACAGCAATTGTAAACCCAATAGTAACCTTTTTACAGGCTTTCAAGCATACCCAGATGAAAAAGTAGGAGAAAAGTAGGACCAAAATTTTCTAAAAGTAGGAGAAAAGTAGGACAAATTTGGGTTTTGGAGTAGTTTTCGTCGAAATACAAGTGCTGATTCTGGTCATAGATCACAACAAGTTTACCATTTGCTGTCAGAAAACGAGAGCGAGTACTGCAGTGTCATTGAATAATTTAAATAGGACTAAATGTCTTAGTCGTCTAAAAGTGATACAGATATTAAACACTAACACCACTACTAAAGTATCAAGAGGAAAAAGCGTTTAATCAAAGCATTATACAGTGGAACCCCGTTAATACGGTCACCATCGGGCCAAAAAAAGTGGCCGTATTAACGGGGTAGCCGCATTAACGGGGTTTTGTCAAATTTCATAGTTTAAAGGGTGGCAATGACAAATACATTGCACTAGCACTTCCTGAACGACTAAATTTCTTTTATAGACGACCCGAAATGTATATAAAGTTGTGAAAATCACCACGCCATCGCACGATACGCAAAGTGCTTAAAATATCTGCTAATAAAATGTGGAGTTCATTCCATCCAAATACAACTTGCACTCAGATTTTGGTAAAACTTTGTCCATGAATAGTTTAATATATGCAAACCCAAAAAAAGAAATAAAAAAGGGGGGGTCCCCAGCCTACTTTTAGAGATAGCGGGGGCAGAAGTCCACCCCTCTGGGGCTATATTTTCGTTATTGAAAGCAGTGCAACGTAACTGTACTACCATCCTTCGGAGTTTCAAATCAAATGTTCAGAAATCGGAAACATACGAAAAGTGAAGTAACAAACAATCTTGGATATTGAGAACATTTGCTTTGGGTGTTTAAGAAAAATGTATTTATCGTATTAGAGTTTCTTTCAAGTGAAAATTGTTACTTTGGTTACCAAATCCAGAGAAACAATCAATTCACGCCAAAACTTTTCAATTTTATCGTATTTTTTAACGCTCAGAATTTCAGTTTTACTTTTTTTTCTGAACATGGAGTTGTATGGTCATTACTCAAATTGGTAGAAAAAAAACTAGGGGGGGGGCACGCTTGTTTAGGAGATAATGTGAAAAGTATCGCAAAAATGGACTTTTTTCGCTCATTTTCCGAGGGGAGCCCGGGGCGAGTTTTAAAAATATTGGCTTAAATCGAACAAATTTCAATTTTTCTGATTACTTTTACCAATTGTTAGTTTAACTGTATAATATTTGTCAAGGAACATTGAAATCTGTCAATAATCAAATCACAATTTTAACCTCATGCGCAGAAGAGCTGCGCACTGCAAAAGGGGGGAATGACTTTAGTATAGTTCCGAAACAGGAAGTTCTAAGCTATAAGACAGCGCTTTGCCAGGATGTCGTTCTGCTTTTTGACACGCACAGCAACTTGAATAATTATTTTGTAGTTTTTCTAACCGGAAGACTTTGAATATCTTTGTTGTATTACAATGACTTAATCACTTTGTAATTGAGATAAGCAGATTTTGCTGTCTATTTTCTCAAGTGGCCGTATTAACGGGGTTAAGTTATAAAGAAATATATGAGTTGTGACATTGGGAAAGTGGCCGTTGGCCGTATTAGCGGGAGACCGTATTAACGGGGTTTTTTATAAGAAAATGTATGGCCGTTTTTCCGGGCCAGAAAAAAGTGATCGTAATAACGAGGTGACCGTATTAACGGGGTGGCCGTAAGATTTGGTTCCACAATACTTCTCCTGGATGATAGCTATTTATAATTTATCGACGTTGCAGAATAAAAAAGTAGGAAAAAGTAGGAAATAGTAGGAATTTCAAGATAATAGTAGGAGCAAAGTAAAAAACGTAGGAAAAAGTAGGAAAAGTAGGATCACTTGAAAGCCTGTTTTAAGGAACATTTGAGGCTACAATCCTCAAAGAATTTCAGAAAATTTAGTTTCAACCCAAAAACTGCACATTTTTATATCAAAAAGAGTACGGTATGCGCTAAAACACTCAGCTAGAGTCTATAACTACTGAACCATCTTTATACAACAGGATTATTTACACTGGTATTATTTTTCAGTTAACTTCGGATGATTTTCTGCGCCTTATCCTTGTTCGTTTTTATAAACTGTATAGGTGTGGGGAATAGAATGGGGTTAATTATCAGGACAGTTAAATAGCGAAAAATCAATTATGAACAAAAAACTGACTATGTTACAGCCGCCAACGCTCAATTTTCTTTGTCTTTATTATTATTATTTACTTATGAACTGAAATTATGAAAAAAATAACAATCAACTGAAAGCGAGTAGATCAGTTCAAAAAGCTAAATCCTTTCCCGAACCAAGTGGCTCATTAGGCCGGTGCTTATCGGCCTGGATCAGTACAAGCCCTAGTTTAACTCTTTCCTGTAAACGATCTTATATATATATATATATACCATGCTTGATCAAAGAACAAAAATGCCGTGTTTATTGAAACAAGTACATAAAGAAAAAGATGAGAAAAAACATACGAATAGAAACTGGTCAGCCGGGTATCAAAACTGATAAAATTATATAAAACATTCCGTTTTCAACTGTGTTTTATATCTCATTTTGTTGTATACAGTCTTTTTTCTACATTGTGTCTTGATGATGATATTACAACAGATATGTTACTGATGAAGAGGTGATGTTCAACCTTTAAACGGAAATGCTTACATGACATTTACAACTGTTAATCGAAATTTGTGCTCTATCTCAAAATGCTTGAAAAACAGGCACCTAATATACAAACGTTCCACTTACTTTGTGTAACCTAACATTAAGTACAGAGACACCAACTACTAGTTTCTTCAACATTTACTTTATACTACCACTTGCCTGGGTGCTTGCAAGTCGATTGAATAAATTCAAATGCAGAAGAACACTTCCTTGATTTTCAATGAAGTCGTTAATACGGCCGTCGGAAATTAGATTGGACATGGCGGTCTTTTCTGTACCTTTTACTGTATATAAATTTCTGCCGGTTAAACCATGTCAATGGGCAATGACAGCCATGAAACGTTACGTTTCCTACGACCCGTTAAAACGACATCAAGCCACGTCATCCATTGAAGCTCTCCGCTAAATAAAATACTTCTCGGGCGAGCTAATATTGAAATGGTCACGTCAGCTAAGAGAGCCCTTCGAATCAAGCATATCTCCGAAGTAGATGTATTTTGCTTTATATAAGTCTTCGAAAACTGATCTTTTACCAATTAACACATTTTCAGGTTAAAGACGATCTTTGATAGCTTTGGATAATTATCCAAAGGCTCATCTACGTTAGCTTCAACATTACGTGATTAGAAAATCACATGGATTCTCGGCAATCCTATACTATCGCCTAAACTTTATATTTTTCAAAAATTATGCTACGCATGACTTTTTAGAACTTTAGGAAGTTTTCAAACTACAGCCATTTTATTATCATAGAATATAAAGAAACAGTACGAGACAGAAGTGCCCAAGATATTAAAAAAAACAATGTTCCTCAACCAAACTATTTGGCTCTAACCAAAACAAAGATTGAAGAGTGGGATGATTGTTAGTGTGTTTCCTCAAACACATGACTGAGAATTTTAACAATTCTCGACCGATATATACTGATACACTACAACCTTTTGAGTAGTTCCGTTTGAGAACTTGTCGCAAGTCGGAATTCATAATCGTTTTTATGTTGCATTGTCTTGTTCTTGCTTTGATCTAGTTTCCTTCTTTCTAGTTGGCAACGCTTCTCCCACAGCAATCCTCTTCGAATGCCCCACTTCGTTTGATTTTAGCTTGAAAATTTTCCTGAAAACGTTTCGAAAACTTTCGTTTCGTCCTGCGTATATCAGAGGATTTAGCGCTGCGGAAATCGAGGAAAGGAAAAAGAGAAGTTTGTTTGTTATGCGCCTTCCCTTCCAACAGGGCCGATTGTACGCTTGGACCATCGACACAGCAAACATTGGAGCAAAACAAACCAAGAAGCAAACGATTATTATGGCGACAGTATTTGCAGCCCGTAGTTCTGTTTGTTTGTTCGAAATAAGTGGAGAAACCTGCGCTTTTATTTTCTTGTGATGTGTTATGGAGATTTTCAGAATCCGTGCGTAAGAGACCAGTATTATTAGTAATGGAAGGGTGAAGCTTGAAAGCAATGCGTACAACATGTGTTGCTTTGCAGTATTCATAGCCATTGTCTTGTTCCATCCCCGTCTGCAGAGGTTACGGCGTGCCTCATTATCCAGCCATGGTCTTCCACAGGTAAGTTTGGTCTTTGTACAGTCCAGCAATATCTTTGTTAAGTTTTTAATTTCATGCTGCGAGTCTTGGGGAAAGAGGACGATTGGTAGAGCACCCAATAGTATTCCAAAGCACCACAAGACTAAAATTGCACCGGCCATGCGGGAACTGGTCACTAAACCCACGTACCGCAAGTGATACTGTATGGCAAGCAACCGATCAATGCTGATGGCAGCCAGATGCAGTATGATGATATTTATGACAGTGTAGTGGTAAGGAGCGATGTATTCACAAAGATTGTGGTCAACTTCCACGCTTAATCGCACTATGGTCACAACAAGCTCAACAACAACCAGCAAATCAGCAATGCTCAGACTTAAAAGGAGTGCATTTGAAAGAGTCCGAAGCCTTTTGTCTTTATAAACAGCGAAGCAAATCATAACATTGAACAGAATGACAGCAGTGAGGCAAATCGAGTTCACTGCTATCCACAAATGTGCAAAGCGTTCTCGTTTCTCTAGATTTTCTTCTTCACTTTTGTTTAAGAGTAGGATTTCTCGGGAAAAATTGCGGTTACCACATCCAGGTTGCGGCAAAATCATGTCACTTCTTCTTTGCAAAAAAAAATGTAGTGACAAATCAGGCGCTTGGAATTTTTCCGCTATAGAGCTGTTCACTCCGAGTTGCTGAAGCCTTGCAGCGACACCAAGCTTACTGCTCCTATTACGGTGAATACTCAATACTGCTTATCAGAAATTTTTCGCAGTCCGGGGTCCGAAGACTGTGTTTTTCCAATTGCAGCGGGCGCTTTAGTACTTTTTTTACTCAGGAGATTTTATACACACCTTGCTTATGAATAGTAAGCTGACAACGTTTTGGACAGAACTGCGTCAAGCAGACGTCAGGAAGCAATTCCTAGCTTTGTCCAGCGCTAAGCTTGTCAAGTTAACGAGTTTAATATTTTAAGGGTTCGTTTGAACAGGTGTTTTTGGAGCCAAAACGCTTAATGATTATTATTGTTTCTTGTTTTCGTAAACCAGACTGACATTTTTAATCGGCGACTTGTCCTTTTCAAAACTGATGATTTGTTTAAAACTCTTTTCTCTGAAATCAAAAGGTTTGCCGCTTACTCCAGCTGCTTATACACACACTGCTTATTTCAGTTGTACCATGTTAACGCTAACAACAAGATTACTTGAAGTACAACTATTCATGGTGTTTTCAAAAAGATAAGATAAAATTAAATACGTTTGAATACTGCCAATACTATCTCAATCCACATTAAAAATGGAGGATAACCTTGCTTTGCTTTATTTAGTGTCTTAGACTAAGACTGCGTGGTGTGGATACCGCGTTAAAATAATTAGATTTTCATATAATTACAAGTTTTTCTAACACTACTGTTGTCCTAGTAACTATTCAAGAAAGCTTTGGACGATTTTTATCTGTAATTTTTTTTGTCATTTTTCAATGATTTTTATTTAAGCGTAGCTAGCCTTTTCTTATGTATGTATTATATTTTTACCTACTAGTTTCTTAATTTTAATTTCACAGGACCCCGTTGATAACAGTATATTCTACTGAAGGGTTATCCTGTTTTAAATATTCGTAATTATTATTTATTATTACAGTGTGATGAGGTTATCACAAAACGCGTTCTGTCAACACTGAGTGATCGACGTAACAACAGGTTCCAACTTTTTCTTAAAGATTTCTTAGTCAGCGTGAGAGGCGTAAGCAATATTGGTTTTTCTATGCAAATTTTTCGTTCAAATACTGTTATGTCAGGCTTATCTCGAATACTCCGCGTTTTAAACACCCTTAGTATCTCCTGTGTTGGTGAGTTTGAGATCCACACTTGTTTCCAATTACATGTACGTCAATCCGCAAACCTGTAAGGGTCATGTGACCGGGCTCCAGAGGTCACGTTTGTCGTTTTCCGTCCACTTTCGAATCGCAGAGCACGAACTTTCACAAAAGTCAACTCCTTCAGCGCCTTTTGGCTTCCCTGCGAGCAGAGAGCTGTTATATCGCCACGAACAACGAGGCGATGCTACAGAAGATACATTTTGGCTTTCTTTTCAAATGACTCTCGCGCATGTTTGGTAAATTAATGTGAATTGAGGTTTTTCGTTTTAACTCTATGTGTAAAGAAGGCAAGATTTTTAAAGTTCCAGCAATATTTATGGCTGAACTGACTTATTTCCGAAACTCAAGATGGCAGCGTCATTTAAAGTTAAACATCAATTGAACTAAAAAACATTTGTTAGAGAAAAAGTCAATAGTTATTTTAATTTGCCATTGTTCCGAAGATCAGATGAAGTTTTGGTTTTGGTTTCAATTGTGTTTACGTTAGTTGGTTTAAATCCTAGCAAGTAAAAAAATGGACCTTTTTTGTCCGTTTTGTTAAGTATTCCTCCATTTCGCTAGCTGCTAGAGTGAATAAAAAAATTTGTCTTTGGCCGGTGAAGTGAGTTGTCACTGACCAGAGAAACATGGTGACTGATAAAATAGCAGATCGATACGGTCCTGCTTTACTGACGCCGAAAATGTCTTAGAACTGAAGAGCAGTGGGTATAGAGGTCGGTGTTGATCTGAATCGCTGATAAACGGGAAACTTCCAACTTCTACCGAACCGAAAATCAGCTACCCTCGACTTCAGTTTTGCGGTTACCAACCGAACAATTCAAATATTGATTTATAAAATTCTCTAAAGAAAGATTTTCAATGGCTACCAGTCAAACACAGTTGATAATGTTTGAAATAACCAGGTTGGTTCTCAAAGCTCCACGTGGTGGAGCTCCTAGGTACAATCATCAATTCACAAAATGCATTAACTAGTTAACTACAAATTTACCATACCGGGATAAATCATTTATTCGGTTTTTCATAGAGTGGTCGCCTTAGCCGACATAAAATGGAACTCATTTGTTTTAAAAGTAAAAGAGTTTGTCGGCAAATTGTAGTTTCTCAGGACCCATTACATTCTTTCGGTAAGCTCAGATTCTATACCCTGCAAGTTTCGCTGTTTGTAGTTCAAAATTGGAGTTAATGTTGAATCTCTGATCTCTCTCAAAAGGCAAAGGACTGGGCAGTTTTACCGTCTTCGCAACTCAATAATGGATTTTGGGAACCTATATCTTCAGTTCTCTCATTAACCGGAATCAGTAAACGCGGTACTTTACTCCCAAATAATGCAGCAAAAACAGTCCAGTCTAAGTGGTTTTGTTTTAAAAAACGATATAGAAAGGTTTCTGACCAGAGCAAAATATAACTTGCAAATAGGTAGTTTTATCACAAACACGCCCTGAAATTCACGTATCTGGCAGGTACCTGTGTGGTGAGAGATATCACTTCTTAAAAAGTTCTTGGGTTGATACTGATCGTCGCCTTTGTGGTGAGAGATATTGCTTCTTGAAAGTTCTTGGGTTGATACTGATCGTCGCCTTTCCATGCTTCGGTAAGTGTAAATCGCCGTCAGTTATTTGTTTGTCAAGAAGACAACAATATTTTGCTACGAAGATGACTGTTTCACGACACTAAAAGAAAGAAGCAACATAGTTATAGTGACTATTCTTAACTGTGCCTTGTTGTTAAAAGCGACAGTTTTTTCTTACAGTAGATTGATCAAACGGCACCAGGAAAGGGAAGCCTGATAAAATTAATATTCACAGCACGAAACCGTAAATATTGTCGAAGCCTCCTTCACGTATTTAGACGACCATATTTTAGAGCAAACTTCATCGTTTCAACGCTTTTCCAAAGTGTGAAAATAACTCTGAGTTGCTAAACTTTTTTCTTTTTCAGTCATTGTTACGTCAAAGCGCGCGACTTATGCAAACCCATTGCCGTCAGTGATTGGCTGCTTTCACGAAGAAATCGCGAGCGGTAGATTATATCACTTCTAACAAATTTTAATTTGCCTTTATGGCAGGCAGGATTCGATGTTTTACCGTTTATAAAACCGGTTTTAAACTGGAATTACTGGTCATTGCGCGGTCGCGCGCTACATAGTACGCCTGTCAATCAGTAAAGCACGTCCAATGATGCCATACATGCAACAGAGCTAGAGATTGTTCTACTTTGAGTTGCAGTATACATGTTGCAAGATGTAACTGGCTCAGTGACAATTTTTTATTGCATATCAGTTGCAGAACCGCATGCGTTGTCTTGCGTAGCAGGACCTTAAATTGCTGATGGTTGAGTAATATAATAATAATAATAATAATAATAATAATAATAAAAAGAAGAATAAGAATAATAATAGAAATAAGAATAAGAATGATAAAAATAATAATAATAATATTAATAATAATAATAATAATAATAAAAGTAATAATAATGATAACAATAACAAAAAAGAAGGTTCTATTTACACGATAAAACTAGATGAAAAGGCTAAAATTTTAAAGAAATAAACTTATTCAATTCTCTTCTAAAAATTGATATAGGCATGGGCTTTTTTAGTTTGTTTGGTATGGAAGCACAATCGTTTGTAGCCCTAAAGTAGGTGCCCTCCTGCCTCATTCGGCAGTCTCGATAAATAACCGTTTCTCGTGTTCAAGCCATGTGGCTGACTTAAAGTAGATCTGAAAGGATCGAAGTGTAAAAATAACTCTGACAACTGATCCAGTTCTACAGGACTTGCATTTGTCCAATAACAGAGTACGTATGCCCAGTGTTTCACGACTGTTTACCAGCCTATCTGTCCAAGGACATCGAAAGTATTCAACGGCGCGCCATGAGGA
>JAOBRG010000697.1:0-10027 GCA_027574985.1 Umimayanthus nakama | reverse complement strand
TATGTAATGTATGTAATACCTAACTACCAGTACTATATAAAAAATCTATATTTATTAAACTATACTATATACTATATATACACATAAATAGAAAATTGAACAACTTCAGAAAATATTTAAAAAAATAAAAATAAATAATAATAATAATAATAATAATAGTAATAGGTACTGCTTGTTGCAGAGAAAGGAACTACATTTTGATGAGTTCTGACAATGAACACAATACAAGAGTACCAGACACGTGCGTGTGTCTACTGTCGTCAAAAAATGAACACATTTGAGAAGCAAGCCGGTTACAAATCCGTACAGCAACGTTTCTGTTTAAAATGGTTCTATTTTTGAATGATCTTTGTATTAAATCTAATATCTTTACATTCCCATTGCTGAGCTGCTGTCTTTAAACGTATTGCTTGATAAAAGATTGTTCTTGATTTCTGTTCCAGGGACCAGATGCGAAAGATTATGAGGTCACTACCTTCCGCTTACGACAAGCACTAGGGTCCATACAGTGCCTGTCGTAGTGTTGTTTGAGTGTCAATTGTATCTTCAGGCAATTTGCAATTAGGGGAAAGGAGGTTTAGGGTGGTCTGTTGGGGTGAGATGGTGTCAGGTTTCACAAACAGCACCTATCAATGTAAACCCGAATGGGGAGGGGAGGGGTTGCCTTGTTTGGGAATTTGATAATATGATGGGTCCACAGTACGATTTATTTCCCCGTTGATAAGATTTGACTAAAATGTAATGTATAAACCCTTGGTAATTTTCATTTTGGTTTGATTGGTGTATAATCCAGCTTTAGTGAACTATTATTCACAAGGCGGTAGAAGAAGGCGGCTGCTAAGGCGCTGCCAACTATTTTTAGGTTTTCTTATTTAAAAGACGGTTTTCAAAACCTCTTCTTTCCGTAAATTAAATTTTTTGTGCCATCAATATTGAAAACGAGAACTGGCTGTCCACAGGACTAACTCGTGGTTTTTACTGTAGAATCCAAAAGATTGGCTGAGCCTTCCGAAAATAAAACTAAGGTCGCTTTCCATTTGACCGGTCCGGCCGGTCCGACCGGTCAGTTCTTAAATGGAACGCGCGAGTTCCCAGAACTGGTTCTGGCCAGAATAGCCCCGCTCATGGATCAGAGCCGCTCAGTTCTCCCGCTCCGGTCGGCCAAAGCGCGGGAATTCGGATAGTTGTGGCGGGAAAAATGGGCGCGCGCACCGTTGACCTTTCCATTTAAAACGGCCAGAACCTGTTCTTCTCGGCCAGCCGGACTGGTCAGATGGAAAGCGACCTAAGTCTTCAAAGGTTTTCTCGTTGAGGATTGCCAGTTGGGTACCGTCGCTATTTTGAAGAAAACATGTCAGTCTCCTTGTAAAGTAGGTTTTGTAACATGCCTGTTTGAAATCAGTTCGAACTCTTTCACTCACAACGTTGCCACTCCATATCTCTCCATACATTTTCTTTTTTAACCCTTTAACTGGCAGGCTATTTTGCCACACATATACAGGCAATTAGCCGATGGCCGCCGTCTTGGATTTTGGGATTTTGAGATTTTGCTTAAACTTAAGAGATTGTTTTGGAAATAGCCAGAAAACATTATGTTATATATCATAACTACATGACTAGGTACGGGTTTTTAATCATGTTCATTCCAAAAATCGAAAGTTTGAAATCAAACTCTGGTTTTACACTATTAGCATGATGACGTCATCAGTGCTGACGTCATGAAGTGTTCATTGTCGAGGAACAACTCAGAACCGTTTGGCATTTTGGTCAAGGGGTAAAAATTTAAAACCAAAACCAAACAAATACGAGGGATGTGGGGGGGGAGTCAACGACCCCCCCCCCATCTTGCCAGTTTAAGGGTTAAAACAGTTTTTTAGGAATCTGTACCTATACTTAAAGAATTTGGAGTGATCGTTTGTCTTGTTCTCATAAACAACATAATTTGTTTTGATACTGTTAGTGTAAATGACACAGGCTAATTGTCAAATTATGAAACGTGAGAAGCCCATGGGCTTGTATTTACTCAAGACTTTTTTATCCTTGGTACTTTACTACGGTGAGCTTATTTCCAATTGGTGAAGGGGGGGGGGGGGGGGGTCGGGATTTTACCGGCATGTTGTGTATTTCTCAAATGATACCGTTGCTCCTAAAAGAGTGAAGCTCGCAGATAAACTTGAATGCGAAACCTAGTTTGAGAAAAATGCGCAGAAACCTCAGTTAACAACGGAAACTACTTGGCTAAATAAAACTTGGCTTTTTTGTATTTTCAATGGTAAATAAAAAGCAAATGCCATGAATTTTGTAGAACTCGTAGCACTGGCTTAATTCGCTAAGTATGGAGCCTGGCACTGTAACAATTCTCCTCAAGAAGGCGGATCGTGATGTTAGTGAATAAATGGTCGAATTATGGTCGCTTTCCAATTTTCCGGTCTGGGCAGTTTAAACAGTCAGTTCGTAGAATGACCGCACAATTTGTCAGAACTGGTTCGACCAAAATGGCCCTGCTCAAGGATCAAAGTCACTCATTTCTCCTGCTCTGGACCCGCTTCTTCGAAAGTGAGTAAGTGCTAACGTACGGTTAGAGTTTTAACCCTCGATTGGATTTACACGCTTTTTTCGTTATAAGAACAAACTTTATAAGAACACCCAGGCTTAGATTTGGCTAAAATTTTAAGCAGATGTACGGGAAAAACTAAGAACAACCCTAGGCTCAGCCAAAACGTACTTGTTTTTATGAAAAAGATAGCGTGTAACTAAAAATTGATTTGGGCTGTTGTTTCGGGTGTAGGAAAATGGTTTTCCTTGAAGTATACTTCAGTAAGACTTCATAAAGACTAGAAGTTTTTCTCGAGAAAGTTATTTTAAACTGAACTTCCCCTGACTCTTGGTTAAATATATCCCACACGTTCGAACATCCGGGAGCTGGTCGGCTAAAGGGAGGGAATTTTAAATGTCGAGGTGGAAAAAAGTGTACGCGAGCACCATGGACCTTTCGATTTTTTCTGGCCAGAACCAGTTTTTTTTTCTGCTACCAGACCAGACAAAGGAAACGCAACCAATGGAGGAAACTGAGCAAATACTAAAGATTAGTTTGAGAGCACAAGCATTTCTCAGCCGAGGATCTTTTCAGCATCACGAACACAGTTCGGGGTTCCGTGGTTTGTCTTGCTAAATCAAGTACAGTGCATCTACATTAACATTGGTGGTGTGTTCGTATATGTGTGTGCATGTGTGTTGGGGGGTGTGAAAGGTACCCTTTGTAAGTAATTTCAAGAAACTCAACCCTCCCAATCCGCGGCTCAAAACTTAATGCTTAGTTAGTCGAGCGAGACTAATCATGTTTTGTTGTATCAGGAAAAAATCATTAAACCAAGTTACCCCCAGGTCATGTTTTTGCTAATGCTTTATTATATTCAAGATGAAGGTACACAACAGACTTCCATCTGTGTTTCCATATCTTAAATCAGTTTAAAAATCAGCAGTCGTCAGTTTCCAACCCAGCTTTACCACTTCAACATAATGCACAGGCGTGCATCGCCGACAGCCACATCTCCTGCAAACTGCTTACTTTCACTCAAAAGTACCAAATTTCGCTCTCTGTTCCTTGCACTCCCTTTACGCAGCAGACAAAGAGCCCCGACAGTACCACCTTTGATATGTTTATTTAAAAAAATACAAGTTAAAGCTCATTAAGGTTAAAAATATAAACGGAACCTCATATTTTTTGGTTGGCCTTGTATTTGTACCCTGAAGTTCAAACTTTTGAGAACAAACATAGACAAGGTCTTCAAAGGTCGCCAGAGAATTTTTTCGCCAAAGCGGAACAAAACTGTAGGAAAATTATATAAAGAGGAAGGTCCTCTCATTAAACCGGTGCATTACCAGTTAGCTCGGTTAAAAAGTGGGCTTCGGTATTGTTTTACTCGTAAACAGAAATTCGGTCTGCGAAACCGAAGACATACCTTCAAAAGCGTTCTTTGAAACGGGTGCGCGTAGTTTTCACCCAAAAAATGAAATCTCTTTAATAAAATATAAACTGTACAAATATATATATATATAAACAACTAACATATATCCCAAAAAGTACAAAATAACTCGAGTAGTGAACTAGGACAAACTATGGTCCACAAGCTACAAAAACTACCACTGACCGTGGACATCATGTATCATGGCTATTGTACCGAAGATGGTTGGCAAAATGTTTTGCTCATGTTCATGTGTTTACACGCTTTCAGTTTCTAAGGTTGATGTAGCATAACAGTATTACGTTTTGACCCGAAGAAAGAGCACAAAATTTGTTTAGATTTGAGGGCAACAAACATCCCGTATCTTCTTGGCTCCGAAACATTAAAATAGAAATTTTAGATTTGACGAGTATGACTTTGACTACGGTTGCGACCAGAGTTAAAAGTTGGGGACCTTTATTAACTCTGGTGCGACTTTTGGTACGACTAAATTAGTGTTCGTGACAGGAATTTACGAAACTTCAGGATCAAATCTCGAGCCTGTCCTCCTGTTTTCTACCAAAACTGCGGACTGAGGTTTTTAATAGTCAGTGTTACGAGTTTTTAAACTTAAAAAAATGTAAGTCGTACTCGTATTTAAAGCCAAAGGTCTCTAACAATGCATTTACTAAACACGCAGTAAAGGCTTTCCAAATGTCACCATCACAACTGGAAGGAGATGGATATTTTCGATTGAAAAATGCAAAAACAAAGTTAAGGCTTGAGTCGCGCCTTACGGCCCAAGTAATATGACGAAGGCATGTAAGTACAGCAGGAGCCTTCAGTGTTTGTCGTCAGCGGAACGTAGCCCCTTCATGATTCTGCGCATTGTATCCCTGAAACAGAACAAGATGCAGTGAGCGAAGCACAACAACCGAATGGCAGATTGCACAACACGGCAACTGGGAACGATAGTGGATAAGTAGAGGTTAAAAAGCATGTTTCCAGTTTTGCGCAAAATCTTACGAAACAATGCCACTATATCGTGAGAATATCAACGTCGGCACAAAAATAATCTTTTTAATAACTTGTTGATGTTGCTTGTGCTTCAACTACAGTACCTCTTAAAAGTAGTTTGATCAAAAATCGAGTTTGATCTATCAAATACAATTTTAAGGATCGATAAAAATTGGGCTGCGTTGTCCAGATCATAATTTATCTGCTTCTGTAATTCTTTTTTTTATTTTTTTTATTTTTTTTAATTTTTTTTCTTTATTATTAAAATAATCAGAGGCAAACGTTGCGTTTGATAGAAGGATCCTGACTCTAAATTAAATAAATCAGGAGTTTTAGGGCTTCACTGAGACAAGAAGTGCATATCAAGTAATACTGACCTTATTTTGGCCAACTTGTTCTCAATAGACTCCCACGGGTGACTGTCGTCGTCATATTCAAGCAGTTCTAAAGAAAGAAGTTAAGAAAGGAGAGAATATGGAACCTTGTAAAAAATATATGTACTCTGAGGTTTCAAAATAAACGGAAAAGATCGAGCGTTTGCTCTTTCGTAATTTTGGAGATCCCCCGCAACTTATATTTACGTCCCCCGTTTATTAATTTCCTAAATTTGATGAGGTTTTACAAAGAAGTTCATAGATATATGATAGACGGTTGATTTCTGGTAACTTACATGTAAACGGCTCCGCAATATACTAGACATACCGATGTTGAGCGAAGTTCATAAAGTTTTTAAAGGCAATCATAATTTTGTTTCTTCTAGTTTATAATTTGTTCCCACCTCCCGTTTGTTTTGATTTCCCACCTAAGAGTTTTTCAGAGCCCTTGAAGTCCCCTCGTTTAATTTGCTCCCCCCAATTTATTATGAACCTGAGAGTTTTTCACGGATCTCTCTTCTACAGGGCTCCTGCAGCTAGCAACTCAGAAAAATCACGACCTTTAAAAACGTTTTCTTCAACCTTTTTTCAAAAGCCACTATAATAAGGGCCTAAAGTGCGAGTTAATTCCAGCCGCGAGAACCCCCCCGGGGGAACCCCGGGCATTTGATGTACGAAGACTCCTGGGGACCGGGCATTTGGCAGTTAATAGTGTCTCGGCCCACGCGCATTTGCAAACAACAAAAAACTTGTTTTGTGTCATCCCGTTGTCATTTCCGTCGGTGCTCAGAGTCGAGGGTTTAAGGCAGTCAGGCACTGTCATTTTAAAGTAGGTGACGAGCATTTATCGACATAAAAGACTTATTAAAGAAACAGAACCATTTGCTTGGTCTTTTTTCAATCGTAGTGATTCATTTCGTGACCGGCTGTTTTATGCAGTTCTAATGAGCTGAAACAGTTAAATCTATTAAAAATGGCAACTAAAAATCTTGTATGTTGATCGGATGGACTTGGGGCAAGGCATTTGACCATCAAAGTAGGAACGGGAAGCGCGGCCTTTACCAACAAAAAGTGCCCTCAGGGCCGGGCATTTGAGCAAATTATTCAAATACCCGGGAGTTTGCCCGGGGGTTGGACGCTCGCGGCTGGAATTGGCTCGCACATAACCTATGAATTTCACTTCTCCTGTTCTATCACGCAACAATACTTCTGGCATAAAACAACGAAAGCAAACGGGCCCCTTCTACATTCAAACATTCTTTAAACTTTGACCAGGAGAAACAACATTTTCAACTTCGATCAATGTTTTTAGGATATATCTTTTCTGAATTAGTTCACCTAACGATTCCTACAGTTCCACCCCGATAACTCGAATTGTCAAGGGAAATTATAATACTAATTATAATAGGAGTTTCGGATAAAAGACCAAAATCACTTGATTAGAAAAGTGTAATGCTAACACAGGTTTTCTTTACTGAAAAAAGCTTCTAGGAATGTAAGAGCATAAAAACATCAAAAAACCTGACGAAAACAAAAGAATGTGCTGCATGGGCAAGACTCACACTGAAGTAAAGACAAACAATAGATTGATTCCAGATTACATACTTTTATTTCTCTTTCGAAAGAATATTAAAGGACAATTTGTCGTAGCCCATATAGAATACATATGAGATTAAGTGTAATCTTACAGTAAATTTACAGAGAAAAGTGTATGATGAGAAGTAAAAATCACTTCGATAAAACAGAAAATTCGAGCTACCGAGGTATAATTAACAATTATTCCACTATGAGCTTTCAGATAGCGGACGAGGTGCGAAGCACCGAGTCGGCTCTCATAAGCTCATATCCAACAAGCGTGAGTGGAATAATTGTTTTATTAAATACCAAACACTGGACAAAAATATTTCGAAATCTATTTTCTACCGAGTCGAGTTTGCGGCAATTTTAAGGGGAAATTTTCCGTGATAAAATTTTCAGTTTCCATATTTGGACATATTGCAGTATAAAGGATTTATACCGTAAGTAGGGAGCCAATCAGATTGCCGGAATTTCAATATCCAGTGCTCGGTATTTAATAACTGTATATACTCTTACCTTTTGCTAGTTTCTCTTCGCTTAACCAGTCACCGTCTTCGTACTTTTTTATACGCAAATTCTGGGGAGTAAAAATTGGAACAATAAATTTCTTTTAACGTCAGTTTTTATCCTAGCCATAAGTCTAAAAAAAAATTTTAAAATTTTAAAATGTTCTGCCAGTACACGAACAGCACCCTGGTATACATTAAAGGAAGAAACTCGGGAATAAAGAAGGTGTGCTTTTCGCACCGCAGAGCGTTGTGTTATGTTGAAGCAAACATGTACAAAATGCAACACAACAAGCTGCGAAGTTTACAAAACACATGGCCAGCTCAAAATAAGGCCCAAGTACATGCATTTGCGACACTAAACACATCCACCCGAATCAGATACCAAATACTCGTCCCACAATCCATGTCACGCGTGGTTCGTCTAAGCCACGCGGCTGTCAGTTCTTTTTCTAATTAAAGCGAGAACAACACTGCGTATTAAAACTAGTTCATCAAACGACACATCTTGCTTGCACACCAGCAATCAATACTCAACCAATTGATAATCTCTTCCCCAGCTTCCCCTCTTCCAGTGTTCCTGCAGCTGTTGGACAGGGTTCGTACAGAAATTGGCAATAAAATTCACTGACTCTTCAGTGACCAACTTAAATTTTACATGACTCATAAATGCTGAAAACCCAGCGTTTTTGGGCACAGTTTTGCTCAGTGACTAGGAGGATTTTCAAATTTTTAAACAACTTGAAATCGTTGGACCAAAAAAATGAAATTCCATGACTTTTTTCATGACCTTGACCATTGTCCCTCAAAATTTATGTTTCCAGACTTTTCATGACCGTATGGACCCTAATGGAGCCTCGGTCCAAAGTTTCTGTTTGAGAGTAATCTCAGTCCAAACTCTCTGGACACCCTCACAGAGAACTCCTTAGCCGCTTCCCTGTTTCAATTTTGCAACGATGTGGATTGTTCTTTCAGCTTTATTTGAACTTGCAAAAGAACAACAATGGATATAGGGAATGAGGGTACTACAGTGATGTGATATCGACTTTAACAACAGTTATTTTTTGAACCCGCAGAACAACAGTGGGTAGAGGGAATGGGGTCAAAAGAAGCCCGAGTAAACAGTATTATAATTTTATTTCGAGATTGAACTTCCTACCCACAATGCACACTGTCAGTTTTCTTTAGTTTAATAAGTTAAACTTTTGGCTTTTCAGAAGTGGTTCCCATAAGCTTAGGACAAACATTTATAAACTTGTATTTTAACTTTAGGTTTGATAAGCTCACAAAACTCTCCAATCTGCTGCTCTCCAGCCTGGTTATTATGCGCATGCGGTCTACGTCGTACTGCAGGCGGGCGATCTTCCTGGCGTCCTCGTACGTGGTGCTGAGCTGAGCGATCAGAATGTTGAGTAGGATGACGACAACCATGGCCATGTAGACCAGCACCAGGACTGTGGTCAGCCACCTGAATAAGGGAGACATGGGACTTACCAGGGGTTAAACAGACAGACAGACATAAAAAAGACAGACAGGCAGATAGACAGAAAGAATGACGACAACCATGGCCATGTAGACGAGCACTGGGATTTTGATCAGCAACCTGCACGTGTCAGCAAAGGGGATTGGTTAAAAAGACAGACAAACAAACAGACAGACAAGTTATGGCCATGTAGAACAGCACCAAAATTGTGGAAAACAGTGCCTACACCTGAGAAGGAAGTTGAGGGGCTAGACTACAGAAAGAAAGTTAGGTAGACAAACAGAACAATCACAAACGTTGTCTTAAAATCCCTGATATTTTGGGAAGTAAAAAACTTTCAAATCACATTAGCAGTCAAATCAACCAAATCATGTTTTTGTTATTACGACCCAGCATATCCTAACAGGAGTTGGACAAGCCCAGAGTTGAATTTCATTGAAACAAGAAGACAGCGAATCACCAAATGAACCAATTTTGTTTCTGAAGAAACGGGTATTGAAATCTCCGGTTCAAGTTATTCAGTTTCAGAATGTTAGGGGTGTTTTACTTACCTGTACTTCTCATAACTATCATTAAATGGCTGCTGTTCCACCAGGGCTCGGATGCCGGCCAACATGATCAGTTCAAATCCACTTTAAACAAACGAACGTAATATACAGTTAGCTTTCATTTTTTTCCGCTTATCTCCACTGCCATCCCGCTCTGACTAAAACCTCTACCATGTTCTACAACACTGTATTATTTTTCATATTCATATCCACACACATGCACCAATAACTTAACCTACATCTTCATCAACACCCATGCCCTCGTCGCTTACCAAAATTTAAATCTTTATAGTAATATATCACTACCACTCCGGTTATTCTGCAATCGTTTTTGCCTCTGACATCATGATAGTTGTAAAAGGAATTTTCATGGGGGATGCATACATCAAGAATCGGAACCAAACAATGTTGATATTGTTTGTCGCTGCCGTTACAGAAATGTACATGTACTTTTTTGATGCACTTGTGTTACCCACCTGAAGAGTTCCTGTGAGTCGGTGGCTTTGAGTGAGAGAAACAGCGCTCCACAAAAGGCAATAAACACCACGGCGAACACGACCAAGAATCGCGTCAGGTC
>JAOBRG010000686.1:0-10027 GCA_027574985.1 Umimayanthus nakama | reverse complement strand
TTTTCGGACAATTTCTCAGCCTCGGGCCTGTATAACTCAATACAACATACCACGGAAGTGGTTTATTCACAAAATATTCGTTTACTTTTATATACCCAATCAAACATATGTGAAACGCCTTTTTTGGTTGGAGTTTAAAGTATTCAGTCAAAACGTGATACAAAACCACGATCACGAATTCTTTACTCGTGTTATAAGTTTATTATTTCTTTCAGGAGGAAAAGTTGACGTTTATAAAGAAAATTGCAGTGCAGGTAACCAACGACTTGAAGGGGGAGGTTCATTGACATTGAAATCGGCAACGTAATTGTTTCCACAAAAGTCAGTTTAAAGCCAGCAACTTAAGGAATGGAATACCGTAACTTAATTCAAAAAAACACTCCTTTATAATGTTTAAAATAGCTGCTCGTCTAGCTATATCTGACCATTCCTGTTTATTGTATACTCTGACAATTTTGCGTGTTTTTTGGCTGTGAAACTTTAATCCATTGTTGTTGTTGAGTTTGACATCGTTCAACACTTTAACCTATGATTCGATAAAACGTTTTAACTTTTGTACCGTCACATGCCTTTTCTCCTCTTTGTATTTGTTTGCTGTTATTTATTACATATGTATTCGCAAATACAAGAACCTGATTGGCTAGATATATGTAAGTCAAATATTTTCATTCAACGTTTCTTTCTTTCTTTTTTAATGTATATAACAATATGTTCTTTCAGCTTCTACAAGTCTTGGGATTTCTCAAAAGGTATGACACATTACTAAATCGTAAAAATTAAAGAGAACAATTAGTTTCTGAATTGTTACTAAGAGGTTATGCGAGACATTGCTTTGAGAAAAAAAAAACGTATTAGCATCAGACACTTAGTATTGGAGTACAGGCGTCAAGAACAAAATTCTTTCTTTTTTAAATTTTATTTTACGTTTACAAAACTTATAGCCAAAGTTATTTTTGGAAGGGGAATCATTGAAGTTTATTTATTGTTACCATTATGAAATCTATCGTTATGTTCCTGTTTGACATAAATTTTCTAAAACTACACGACTTCCACAAGATAAGCTGTACTGTAATGTGCCCCGTTTTTTGTAGGGCGAGAAATACGCAGAATAAGTTATAGGTCACGCTGGGGTATTCGGCAATCTTACCAGTTTTCTTATATTAGGCATAATTTGTTGTGCACATGTGGGTGATACAGAGTTTTAATTGGAAGTGAAGAGCGTTTTTGTGCATTGGTTTAGTTTTGTTAATTGTGTACTGTCACAAACATTCTAAAGCAAGTGTATTTAAATCACGGTTCTGAAAGATTTATTTTTTCATAGGGAAAATGTCATTCATGCTGATTTAAAGCCAGAAAACATTTTATTTGAAAACAGTAAGTAATGACGCTGTAGAATCAGTTGTATGCTGGCTTTTTCTTACCGACTTACCTACTATTTAAATCGTGTATCTGGTTAGTTTAAAAGAAAAGTGCTCACATAACATCAACAAGACACGGTTGACTGAAGGTCCAGCTCCATATTAAAGGGGAAGTTCACTAAACTTTTGTACGATTTAAGTTGTATTACTGTTGGTGATAGTAAAAGTAATTACACGGTGTTCAGTTGTTATCGATTTTATTTTCCCGAAAATTTTGAGTTTTAGTAAAAAGAGTTTTATTTCTGCCATCTTGGAAAGGACTAGAACCTAACTCAGCCAGTTACGTCAGATCTGCATACGATAAACTGACATTTTTTGAACGCTGCTGACTTCTTTGTAGCTGAGTTCAGTTCAACTAAACTTGATGTTTCTTTTCTTTTCGTCGTGACGTTTAACAGGTGAGGAAGTCAAGATAAAAGTTGTGGATTTTGGCAATGCAATCCACTGTGTTCATAGAGAGGTAAAGTTGGCGGTAGAATGAGCGAGTGTCGTGGAAGTGTCTAATGTTGCAGCAGCTGATACATGCACTATTTGATGTTTGACTTGCTCTTATCGTGAAGTGGCAAGGACTATCCCCTTTTGAACATGCTGAATATATTTCATGTATTTTTCTATAGTGATTGGTTCACCAGGAGACGTATTTAATCCACAAGGCTGTTCGTTTACATTTTAACAATTTGGTGAAGTAATATAGTTAGATAGTCAGTTCGACCACGATAGTTCATGGGTACAACGTCGTGTCTGGTGATAACTGGTTTTCTATTGGATCACTGATAGTGTTAATTTTATTGCAGTTATAGTCGGTACAACCTTTCAAGCGAATAAATCCTGTCAACTATCACTTTACAAATGACATGTTACTAGATGTTTCGGATTTATTTCATCTGATCACCCAAAATTGGCATCTCTAATAGCTCCGCACTCAGCGTTCACAAAGAGCAGTGAGATCGCCAAAACTACCGTTTTGCCTGCGACAATGAAGCACAACTCCCTCCCCCACATGTTGTATTATATAATTTTGTCGCTTCCAAAGATTTTTGAACCTCGCACTTGGCAGCTTAGTCACGTACTATTGATCTCGGCCAAGCAAAGGTCGCTCCTTATAGAGAGGAAGACTTTTGTTAAGCTTATTACGTACTTGGATGATTTTGCCGACCCAAAGTTTGATATTGACACTGTTACAGCTTGAAACCAAGTTTAAGACAAATATCGTGAAGTAGCAAACAGTTACCTATCTCCAGTGGTACAGTAGTCTAAAATCTATAATAATAATCGTCTTTATTGAAAACCATAAGATAAAAATACATATCCTATGTTTCATTATACTTTGAAATCTATATATCTAAGTCAAACAGGAGGTGGTCCCTGACGCACAAACTGCCATTTCCTGAAATCTACAAGGGCGGATGAGGAGAACAGCCGAAGTAGTTTTCCCTTAAATTATTAACGGTCGATGTCATTTCAAACAACAGCCTATTGACGTTTTTGTAAAGAAAACAAAGTCCTGAATGCAGAAATACAACTAATACTAACTCTTACTCTAACCCTAATCCACACCCAACCCAACTCTAACAGAAGAAACTAAATAGAAAAAAAAGCTAAATAATGAAGAAAATTACCGTGATTGAAACCCGTGACCACTAGTATTCTAGTCATATACACTACCACTTTGCTAACAACTTTTTTGTATGTATAACAAATGGAATCGACTGTTACAAGAAGTATCAACCATTTACGAAAGGGAAGTTAACCGGGATCATTTTTATAGGTAAAACAAATGCTGAAAAGAAAGTATTTTGGGGCATAGATACAGTACCTATCCTGCCACCTCATTTAAGGATTGCCTATTCTGGTCTTCCCTCCCCTTAACTTATGATTCCTGGATCCGCCCCTGATCTATGATTTAAAAAGAAGCACACTACCTCAATATAGGAATGAATGTACTGAATTGATGACCTTTCTTTGTAGGTGTCGCTGTATTATGACCAATTTGAACTCCAAACTTTGCTCTACAGAGCTCCAGAGGTACGTGTTAAGCATGGTTTGCAGGTCTCTGACTGAAATTTTAGATGTTGATTTAAAAAAAACAGTAAAGTTCTCTGTTTTGAAAACCTTATCAGAAGAAAATCAAAAACAACTGCTGGCATCAGCAAAACTACCCTATACTTGTGGAAACAGTTGGTAATTAACTGTTTAACAGTTGTTTCAACCTTGTACACAATTTATTTAGATATTAGTTATAACAGTACTAAAGTTATCTGTGTAGAAACTTTTTCCAGCTCGAATTCTGGAGTTTACAAACGCCGTGGTAAGACAATATTTTATATTTCACTTGTAGAAACAGTAATCAACTGTTTAACGGTCGTTTTTACCTTGTGTCACAGGTGATGTTTGGTTTGCCTTTCGGACCTGAAATAGACATGTGGTCTGTTGGGTGTATTTTAGCGGAGGTATGGCAACAGAGGTCATTGTTAAAACAGGATTCTCGCGCACTCTTGAAAAGTCATATTTTGACTTTTAAGGCCTTGAAAGCGCCATATCTTGCCAAATTTGTTCTTGAGGTCATAAACAGGCATTTTATTTCAAGAAATTAACATTTCTCATGATAAAGGCTTAAACATTGCTTTTATGTTGAAGAGTTCCTTTCGCTTTCCTTGTTTTATATCAAAACTATTACTGCAAGATCGGGAGCAGCAGAACTTATAAGTTACATAAGTTGGCCGGTATTGTAACTTTTGAATAAAAAAATTGGAAAATAAATATAGTCTTTCATTTCGAAACTCGAAATTCGAATCTTAAAAAATCTTTAAAAGGTCTTAAAATTCGTGAGCTACTCGAAGAAAAATGCTGTAAAAAGAGCGGTACAAGTTGGCCCGTGTTGTAACTTTTGAATAAGAAAAAATGGGGAAAAATAGCGTCTTTCATTTTCGAAATTTGAATCTTAAGAAATCTTTAAAAGGTTTTAAGTTTCATGAGCTGCTCTCTGCAGAAATCCTGTAAAACTGTCTCAATGCATTGGATTGATTTGTTTTGACTTGCATGATATGCATCAAAGTCAACTCAGCTCAAATTTAGGTTCAAGTGCATCATGCAAGATCTTGTCGTTCGAGCTCGCAAAAAAGCGCGACACAAGTCAGTGCAAGTTTATGCTAGTCATTGGACAAACAATACGCAAGTTTTAAGGTCAAAAGCTTGCAATGAATGACTTTTTTTGCGTCGACTGGTGAATTTGTTTGACAAAGATTTTACAGCAATACGTTCTGTATGTACAAAAATAGTACAAGCTGAAATATTCAAGGTTGGCGAGTTTGGTTTAATAGCTGAAAGTTTCTAGCTTGTACTCGAGACATTGTGTTGGTTTTTTGTGTTGGTTGTCTTTTTAATTTAGTGACCAACTTAACTTTTTGATACCGTAGAGAAAAACTCGTGCTAACCTTTTTGTCACAAACGAACACAACCGATTATTTTTGTTGACAAGCTCTAAAAGTTGGGCATCTGCTTTTGTTTATCATTAAGTGACTTGCCATTTTTTTATTTATACTTTGGCATTAACCCTAAATGTAATTTATCCTACATCAAACAGACAGGTCAGGCGTTTTAAATTTATTGGAAACTTCAACATGTTATCAAGAATTTCCTGCTGGTCCAGATTTGTAAAGTGATTGAACATATTTGGGGTTTTCATCAGCCTGTTCAACAACCGAGACGGTTTAAAATTAAGGGTCACATTTATCAAAAGTAGCTGAAACGGATTAGTCATAGAAACTTTTTCTGATTTGAATACTCCAATAAATAAGTAGAACAAATGGTTATTTTTTGCGATAGTTCTTTTTGGTTACTAAAATAGTGAATAATGTGCTTTTCCAGCTTTACCTTGGAGAACCATTGTTTGTTGGCCAAACCAAGGACGAAGTTTTACAGAAGGTATCACATCTTTGGATTTGAAAACAAGTACGACTTTGACTACGACTACGACTCTGACTTCGAGTACGACTTCAGTTTACTACGAGTACGACTTTGACTACGAATTTATGACAAGAGTTTGCAAAATCGTTGTCGGGTCACCTGTTTACTACGATAATTACTGAAGATATCGTATAGTAAACATCACGAGTTTAGTCATACACCCGAACCAAATTTTGTTTTCTTAAGTTAGGCTAAACAGGCTTTTATATAAATGGCACTTAACTGCAAAGTTAGCCAGCAACTTAGGTTCTTAAACAGGTTCTTATTTTCAAAAGAATTATTGCGCTTACTGTGAGTGTTTGTGGCCGATTTCTAGGCTTCTTGTTAGTATTGCACCCACAATATTAGTGTAAATTCCCTTTAATCTGTGTTAATCTACAAGCATATGCAAAACATTTTTGCACTCTATGCAACATAACAAGTTCGGATTTTTTTAAGTTTGTATTTTATGCTTTTGTATGAATTTCTGAAAATAAGAACCTGTTTCAAATTTTAGGCCCAGACAGATACTTATGTAAGGGGGGCTAATTTTGGCAGTTTTAGCCCAGCAGGTTCTTAAAATCTAGGTTCTTATTCGCGGATTTTACTGCTAAGAAGTCAGACTCTTAGCCAAATTCGTTCTCGTAGTCAAATCTAAAATTATCTTTTGTCGATTCTTACAACTTGTTGTGTGATCCCTAGCAACAACCAATAGTGACATTTGTACCAACTGTCCGTTATAGAACTTAAGTGAGTTCATATTTGAAATAAAGTTTAGAAAATGAAACTAATACCGCGTTTATACCAAATACTAAACATGGTTATATTAAACTTGCTCGACTTAAAAATGTTGCTACTGTAACGTGTTCATAGGTTCTACTAGATCTGAAATAGGCATTTCAATGGCTTAACGAAAAATTAACATATTTATACAGGTTTTAGGCCAATTTGAGTACTTCAACTGTCAAATTGTTTTTCAACTACGATTAATTGAAGCCTGTTTAACGAGCAGTGTGAATGTGGCTCAACTCGTGAGCTTCTGGTTAAACTAAATTAGAACGTAGATGACATTTTTTCGCGCGCTTTTTTAGGGCATTTAAGGCGGTGCCTACATGATACTACAGATCGAGTTTCATTCGCGACGACTTCATCTCGGTACGATACTGAGTATCGTTATTTGTTTACATAATACCAACTGTAGTTTTATTCCGAAACGAGTCATTTCAGAACGAGTTCATCGCGGAAGCCGCACCGGATCGAAATTTTCGTTCCAGAACGAATCTGGCCGAATGTTCAACAAGTATCATGTAAAGGAGGAACGAACTCATTCCGGTACGAAACTAACCAAGAAGATTGGCTTGGCTGACCAGTTGGCTCAAGTTTGCGATCTGCCGATGCTTTTACCACGCTTTCATTCCAGAATGAGGTCGTCTATGTAAACGTGGAATGAGCTATTTGAGTGGTTCTGGAAAGGAATTGATTCCGGTATCATGAAAACAAAAACCAGAATCCACCAAAATCTCGATGCACGTTGGTGTGTCTATTTCAGCGCGTGCTTGCGTTCAGCCGTGCGTTTGACCAATTCAGACGCTCAGAACCGTTTAGGAAAATTTTGTATTTTGTCAGCTTACTTGCATTTTTTCATGTAAGTATTGATTAAAGTAGCAGTCTTATTTTTCTAAAAAAATGGTCCCTTCTTAAGCTGTGCGTGTATTGAGTTATTGATGCACTTGGGAAGTTAGGAGAGCACTCGAGAAGCTAGAGAAAGAGAAGCATTCTTCATCAGAGAAGTATCATGTTTGCCTCTCAAACGCTTCTCTCGTGCTCCCCTAACCATAGCTCGATAGACGAACGCTAAGGATGAAACATTTCTTCAAAAAAGCAAAATCTAAGCGATCAACATCAGTTTTGTTGGTATTATTTTAGTTACTTCTGCAGTATAAAACTACAGAGCATGCTCACCATTCCGCTTCTACAAATTTTTAGGTTATACTTAAATAGCTAGATTCGTTATTTTTTAATTTAGTCTTTGGAATGGAAATTTTAACGTGATATTTTACAGTGAGTTAGTCTTTCTTTCATTCCAGCAGTTATGAATATGAAACGTTGTTTGAAGTTGTACTCAGTTTCGTTTTGTCTCGTACATGATATTGTCGATTAACCGTCTCGTGAGGGAGCTGAATTGCAAACGCCTTGTTCAAACACAACTCTGTAGGAAGTCTTCCAATTCATGTTTCAACGCAAATACACAAATTTTAGCGACAACTTCGTACGACTTGTGTAGATTAGTAAAAATTGAAATAAAGTTTCCTAACTTCATTTTGTTTTTATCCAATAATAACAGATCGTCGCCCTCATGGGCACACTCCCCAGAAACCCTTTTCAGTCGGGGAAATTTTACCAGCAGTTTTCAGCATACGTTGGCCCAGGAAAAACTGAAGGTACTCAGTTTTAAATATTTAGTGACTCTATCTTTAATTACTGCTAGTTGTAGACCAGGAAGTGGGTTAGCGCTAACCCAGAATATAATTTTTAATTTGTGGTTAACCTTCTTAAAGATTGATTTAAACTGTCATTTCGGGTTTACTTAAGGAGTACCAACACCTTTAGTTTTAGTCGTGACTCGAGGATTTGGAGAGGATATTTAAAAGGAAAAAGGATGATAGAACGCAACAAACACTTTCCCAAAGCGAATTAGTGCCATTCCTCGCATAGCAAACGAGCTGGCAATCGTTCATCTCCATAAATTATCTTTAAATTTACTTAAATCTGGACGCTCGGAAATTAACTGTATATTTTTGTAGAGTCTTCGAAGTAGTATCTGCCTTCCAGTTATGATCAAAATCCGAACCAACCTTAACAGCATTTATGTTTCTATTTTAATACGTTTCAGCCAACTGAATAGTGAACAAAGGTCCTCCAAACTTACGAGTCCTGTTGTATCATCACCCAATAATACTAAATATTTTGAAGATTTCCCTTGCAAAAATAGTAGTCGCTCTGAGTTTCATTATACAGCTAAACCACAAGACACTACAAGTTCTCTTTAAAACAATTTCCGTTTACTGGAAGCGATGTATATTTTTATATTGGATTACGTGGTATGGGATCTGATAAGTTTACATTTGCGACGACAACTAAACTCTAGAGTACTATTTCTTAAGGTACTGATATTGAAAATGTAGGAAAAGTTGTCGTTCTTAATGCTTACCAAAGGTAGAAACTCGTCCAAATGCGTTATGCGTGTACGCGTAGAAAGCTTTGTACAAACAAACCTAGTTGATTGTGTTTAAAAAGTCATGAACCAACATGTTTAATTGTAAAAAAGTCCTTGCGTATCGGCTTGTGCCAAATCAAAATTGATTTTGATTAACCCTTATTTTGATTCAAGGAAACGCACTATTGGAAGTCAGGTTAATGAGGAGACTCTCCAACATGCGAAACTTCAATTTTGCCAGTTTTCTTGCTGGCTTACTGCAATACAAGCCCAGTAAGTAAAATGGCTCTCGAATACTATTTACTTTGTGTTAGGTAATTAACTGATAACTGAAGTAATACATCTTTGTTTTACAATATCTTTTCAATTTAATTACTCGGCCCGTAGGGAGCCGAGTTAAGGATCGAAACGGTTTTTGTTTTTGTTCGGTGGTTTTTTCCCTGTCGAGATTTGGTGACAACCGATTTTTTTCCACATTTGAGGCGTACCATTAAACTTGAATTAAATTCGCCCACGCGTCTAGGTACAGTGGTCAGTGTAGGTCTGGTGCGCATGCGATACGAAAATAAACTCTTTAAAAAACCTGAATCCCCCTAGCGGACTCGATCCCGTACCCTGAAAACGAGTTCCAAGCGTTAGCCCTTCGACGGATCGTCAATTTTAAAAGAACAAACACTGAGCAAACAGCAAGCTTCGGGCCGAGTTAGACTGTTAATACAGCTTCTTGTTTTAATGATACTCAATTTGTAATAAAATTCAACGGACTTTTAAAATAAGATCCAGAAATTTTCCATGTTTTAAAGATGTCCGTTTTGGTATCCCAAAACTGATATTGGTAACCCAGACAAGACATTCGCTCACGGCCATTTTGTAAAATACTATTTGAAATGGGTTTTTAAAGTTCACATAAAAAGTTCAAAACTTCGTAATTCCTGAATGTAGATATAAGTGTATTATATCTGTTAGTTGCAAAAGTAAGATTTGTTTGTGCGAGTGTTAAAAGTACATCAATTTCAAAAGATTTTCTCGCTTTTGTTGTATATTCCTGCGTTGACGTACACAGTTTGTACACATCAAGTTGTTTAGAGGACTATTTTCCATCTGATACACATTTGTTTATTTAACTGGAGGCAACGTCCATTAGTCAGAGATAGCGAACCAATCGGATTGCTTGAAATACCAACATCACCGCGTTGTATATGCTAATGTTACTTATTCATTGATACCTCATCCATGCTTCTCTAAACTTTTCTGTAGATATCCACACCACTGTATTCTGTAAATAGTTTGTGTATCTAGAAATAAGGCGAATTTCTTTTTACGGTAAAACCTAAGAAGAAACGCATGAAAACTTGTTCAACTGTAACATATATTTATTATATGGCTGAATGATTTCGCGTGCTGTGATTGGTCAATTCCAGGTCCGTAAGTTGCCGTACGGACCGCT
>JAOBRG010000685.1:0-24416 GCA_027574985.1 Umimayanthus nakama | reverse complement strand
TTATTATTATTATTATTATTATTATTATTATTATTATTATTATAACCCGAAACCCAATAACTTTAAAACCCGCTTTTTCGAAGTGATATTTACTTCCCCTCAGATATTTTGTTTTGTAATTTATCCATGTCGATAACTCAAAGTCAATTTGTGGATTAATTTTTCAACACATGTTTAATTCACAATTAGCGCTGAACATTCTGAAGAGTAGTTACTTTATAGTACTTATGGTTTTCACATGTTTGTTTTGTCATTTTTATGCTCTAACTTTCCTAAAAATCGAACAACAAAACAAGTGTAAGAATGAAACCACTCAAATCAATTGTTTCTGCTCTTTCCCTCAAACCCCAAACTGGAAGTAGTTTGAATTTCCCTTGGCAGTTTGAGCTACCGGGGTTCAACTGTGTTTGACAATTTCTTGTTCAGTTCTGAATACCAAACATTCCAGGCATTCCACAATTACTAGTTTGTGACGGGATTACTACTCAAAGTGATCTGGGTTAGTCTTTTTTATAACTCCTACAATTCGTGTTTTCCATTGTGATAGTTTACATTGCCTGGTTATGTAACGATATACTGCATTCTTATCTCATTTACCTCTTCAGAGAGATCCAGTAACATTTAGTGGATTCCGAACAGCTGGTAAAGGTGAGGGATTAAATTTTCTAATTTAAAAATGGTTTATATAGGACAACATATTATTTTAATGTCTCATTGCAAAGTTTGCCTTTATAACATAAAGTATCCAGCTTTTTTCAATGAGAGCTTTTAAGTTCTGTATTATTTGCTTACACTGGACAGGTTCTGATGGCAATCATGTGTATAGATCGAAAAATTTTACAACTATTCAATTCTGTGACAAGTGTGGGAAGTGTTTATGGGGACTACATCGACAAGGTTTGGAATGTGCAGGTGAGTGGAAGAATATCTTGTACATGTAGCTACCTTTTGTTTTGTTTGCAAAGTGTATCATTTACTGCAAGAACACCGATAGCGGAAAGAGCTAAAAAGCTTCTTTTGTACAATCATTTATTATATGGCTGACTGATTTCGCGTGCTGTGATTGGTCAATTCCAGGTCCGTAAGTAGCCGTACGGACCGCTAGCTATTGATCAACTTTTCAAAACCGGTACAATCAACAAAGCCATATGATAGACAGATATCTTATTAGCCTCGTTTGCTCGGTCCGTAGGGCAAGTTATGGATCCTCGTTTATTCCTTCCTTGTTTTCATGGCCCGCGCGCTTTGCGCTTGGGCCATAAAAGGAAGGAAAAAAACTCGGTCTATAACTTGCTGTACGGACCTCGCACTCGGCTAATAAGAGGTATGTATTGTACAACGTGCAACTTATACTGTAAACTAAATGTCTTAGATATTTATCAACTGGTTCATACATAAATATATCACTTTATAAGTAGCATTTTCATTTTACTCATTCTTTTTACTTGCTTGGCATCTAATTTTTTTTCCAGACTGTGGTTTCTGCTGCCATAGAATGTGTTCAACATTTGATGTGCCAGTTTGTCCCAGGAGACGGATGAGAGGAAGACGCAACAGTGATGTGGATGGTATTCTGTTGTTCATAAATTTTCTTGCACACAATAATTTTAGGTTGGAAACCATTAACATACCAGTAACATCGACTTAACGTATTTTCCCCACTATAAACCGCGGGTTATCTGTTAATTTTACCTTGTATCACGGAAGGTGCGCGTAATCTGCCTGTGCGGGTTATCTGTTAGATTCTGAAGTGTACATCTTGTACAGTTGTAGCTTTGATTTTCAACAAGCATGTTCCGCAGATTGTACGGTACTTAAACTTTGTTTACTAGTAATCCAGTTAGCATCCCAGTTTTTGCTGTCTACCAGTGCCACCTAAATTGGCCTAACTGCACATCTGAGAAACAAATAAATAAATGCTGCCATCATCTTGCCTGCATTTGACTTGTTTTATGATGTTTTAACAATTCAACGTGACGATATACGTGGTTGAAATGAATGAATGGGGATGCGGGCTATCTGTTATCTTTTGTTTCTTTCTGTAATAAAAACACGGGGTGCGGGTTATCTGCGGTGCGGGTTATAGTCCGGAAAATATCAATGGTACATGTGAATAATGTTTTGCACTTTTGTTGATACAGTGTTTTCTGAACTTCTGTAAGAAGGCCTACAGATTCAGTTTGTTTAAACTTTGTGATTGCTTTAAAATTACAGTACAGTAAAGCCAGACTTTTTATATTGCTTGGTTTAAGACAATTTTTTTCAAAGATAAAATGTCGGGGGCCGAAATAAATATAGAAACAAAATTTCTTAAAACAAAGACATAACATGAAGTAATGACAGGAATTTTATTCAGTTTACAAAATGTATTCTTATAGTCCTAATGGTGCTTGAACCTGGACTAATGTAGATTTAAACAAAATCCATCAAGGCCTTCATTCTCCTCAAAATAGTTAAATTGTATAACGTATTTACACATGTTTTTCCAGAAAAAAGTGTTTCAATGCATGTCACTCTTCACTACAAATAAAATTCTTGAACAATACAGCAGTAATCTTAAATCAAGCTTCAGCAGCATGAAACTCAATTACTAGATTTGACGCAAACTGATTAATGTTCTGTCTGCTTGATGATACATTTTAAAAGTTTAATGATTTCTTCGTTTTCGTCTGCTCGTTTTACTGCTGCCCGATCGAACGCGATCCATTTGTGCAACGCCTGTAACATTTTTTGAACGGGGAGACCTGGAACCAACAAGACACTTGTTAGCCACGTGACAAGATTCAAGTTGGAAGAGAATATTTGCACGACCTTTTCTCATCCAAATGTTTCCGTGTTTGTGCAAAAAAGCCACAAGATAAATGAGTAAATCGAACTTTTCCAAAGCGTAAAAGAACATTCTTCATGGAAATCATTTTGCCATCAAAACAGTTGTGAAAACACAACAGATTTTCAATCGTGATCGTGAACACGCGAGACTCAAAATGAAACTATGAATGACTTTTCGTTTGAATTGTGATATCACTGATGGTAGATCGGGTGTGGATTGACAAGGGACTTTTCAGATAGTCTAGGACATGGACTGAAGTGATGTACAAAGATGGAAAAACGTTTTGTTTTTATTTACTTTTCTCCTTGCTTCATAAAATTTGGAGCTGTTTGACTATGTACCTTTTGTGTTATGCAAATGACCTCGTATGAAAACAAAAGGATCCGTGTATAATGCGTATATCAATTTTAGAGGTATGCAGGTATTTTGTGTGGTTCTACAGAAAAAATGTTGTGTTGATCACCTGTTGGCGTAATTTTCGTCAACAAAGGTCAGTCTTGATTCATTTTTAGTAAACTTTTCTTTCATTTTTAGAAAACAGTCAAAGCAAGATCTCAATTTTGTTTTTATTTTATTTTATTTCTGCAAATTTCACGTCGGCTTTGTCGTAAACCAATTAATATAAACGTCTGGCCTAGGCAATCATTAACTATTAATTTCACCATTCATGTCTTTAAATTACCCTGGATAAAATATACGTTTGTAGCTTAAGATGAAACCTGACATTTGTTCTTCACTAACCTCTTGCAATTGTTGTACCGTTATTCATATTCGGTCCAAAAAGGCGTTCCAAGAATTTTTGTCTTATGCCCCATTTACACCAACGCTTAAGCACGGCTTAAGGTTGTTTAGCTTAAATGGTCGAAAAAAGGATTTTTTGGCACAGCAAGTCTTTCTGCTCTAAATTTATAGCAAACAGTTCTTGAAATAGTCAATCACGTTGGACTCGGTGCTGAAGATTTTTATGCTTGCCAGTTTCTTGTTAGAAGAACTTGAAAAAGTCAGTTATAATTTAAACATGTTTGTGTGGTGTGAATACGGCATTAAATTGGATGAAACTCCTAGGTTACAGAAATCCTTTGGCTCAATTATGATTAGTGGTAAAGCAGGAGTCCCGATCAAAATGCTCATTTATTAATTGTATAGCTGTCGTTGAGGCATGTTTGTCACATAAATTTAACTTTTTGGAGTTTTTATAGTTTTTGGGGCTAGTTAACAGAACCAAAACAGTTTTACATAAATGTTTTGCACTGTAAACCCTCTATGTATGCATCGACCATTTTGTATTTGTTGCAATAGCAAAACAGAAAAGCGAATTATTCCCTTGGTATTAAATGGTTTAAAAAGGGCAGAAGGTTTGATTAAACTGAGCTTATTTGACTTTACGTTTCTACCTTTCTTGAATTGCTGAAACTTGTCATGATTTCAATTAAAGCTACCATATTATAAAAGCGACATACATGTATATCTTATTTTAATGCTTTTTTAACGTTAAAAGAACAGCTCGCATCACTCTTCTGTACCATTGGTAACTTATGGTATAGTTTATTTGCGTGAGATTAATGTTTTGTTATTTTGTTTCAGTTCCAGTGTTTGGAGAGGAATTAGGTTGGCAGTTTAAGCCAGAAAAGAACCCTGCTCCTACGGTGCTTCTGAAGTGTGCTAAAGCTATTGAAGAGAGGGGGCTCCATACTGAAGATATTTATGCAATTACCCCTTCTGGATCTCATAAGAAAGCACTCAGAGCTGCTCTTAATCAAGGTTGGTACAGGGGGGGTTTTACATGAACCCCAGTCTATCTCTCTTGGATCTCATAAGAAAGCATTCAGAGCTTCTCTTAATCAAGGTTTGTACAGGGGGGGTTTACATGAACCTCGGTCTATCTCTCGTTCAGAGCTACTCTCGATCAAAATTGAATAGGGGGCGATTTTACCACTATCCTCTTCGAATCTATAAAAAGATCACTTAGAGCTGCTCTCGATCAAGGTTTGTACAGGGGGCGATTTTACCTCCATCCTTCTCGGATCTCACAAGAGGAGATCACTTAGAGCTACTCTGGATCAAGTTTATACAGGGGGCGACTCGGATTTCATAAGAGATCACTCAGAGTTGCTCTCAATGCCGGTTTTCACAGGGGGCGATTTTTCTTCCATCCGCTTGGATCTCATAAGAGATCACTCAGAGTTGCTCTCAACCAAGTTTTGTACAGAGGTGAAGGCCGGGTGAAGCGTATGCCCGCGCCATTTTGTTTTTGGGAGTAAAAATTGTGGAAGAAAACTACAATCTTGACCGATATTATGCCGTCATCGTTAGCGAAAAGTTCTGTTTTAGGGAGCAAAAAACCCCACCCTGGAGAGCGTTTTTGAAAAGCTGCCATCGTTTTCATCGTATATGTATAACATGTCGACATGGAGCGAAGCAAGCTCGTTTGTACCATATATTGTCAAATTTTTCTACTGATCAAATTTTCTGAATTCTTGCAGATCCAACTCATGTGAACATGTCCGATGATGAGTGGAAAAACCCCCACTGTATTGCTTCAGTCCTCAAGACCTTTCTACTGGAGCTTCCAACCTGCCTTTTAACTTCAGAGAAATATACCACTTGTATTCAAGTATATGAAAGTAAGTGCCTTCAGTTCATACGTGTACACGCTCATAGGTCATGACTTTATCAAAAAATTGTGTTACCAGGACAATAGCTAGCGCTGGCTGGAGGGCAAATCCCCCCCCCCCCCTAAATTTTGGACTGGAAGTTAATTACATAGTAATTTTTCTTCAGTACAACGCAGTGATTATCATTAGATGCCTTTGAAAAAATACCCAATATCTTAACATTAGAACCAATAGTTACCTCAAGAAAGTGAAATTTGAATTTTGATTTTTTTTCATATACAGCTAATTAAAAAAAGATTGTCTTCTGAATTGTTGCACTGTGCTTTGTGCTTTGTTGCATACCCAGACCGCAATGCACCATGGATGTAACGAGTTTTTGAATAGCATTGTAGGTGCCTACTATTTGACGGCGACGTTCGTGTGCTAGCCATGGAAGCAATGTGAACCACAATGCTTTGCGGTCTTGGCATACACTGCACATTGATTTAACTAAAAATTCGTTACATCCATAGTGCATTGCGATCTGGGTATGCAACAATGCGCAGTACACAATGCAACAACTCAGAAGACAACCTTTTTTGAAACAGCTGTGTATAAACATATTTTTATTGTAATACTGATCTGCAAATAGCGTGGCAAATCGGAACGGATTAGTAGTTAGTTACTCAATTTTGCAAGTGCGCGGACAGTAAAATACAAACATACAACAACAACAACAAAAGAAAAGAAAAAAATAAAGAGGATGTGAAAATGTTAGATCCTGAATGAATTTTTGGGGTTGTAGCTACTAAACCTAGCCAGGGCATTTCTCCCTGACCCAGCCCTCTTTGATTGGTATTCGGCTTGCTGACGTTTCATACAATAAAACGTTGATAAGACGTATTTGTTTCTGATTCTGGCCTCCATTTTCAAACATTTTGAGTCCGTCTCTGCTTATTCCGTTAGTATAGTGAGTTAGAAAGTTCCTTTCTGTTTCCAGGTTCTGGCAATGAAGATGAGCGACTCCAGCAACTTATTCACCTTATTAATAGCTTGCCCAAGGCCAACTCTTCTGTCTTCAGATTTCTGATGGATCACTTTACAAAGTAAGTACTGCACTTTCTTCTACTATTTTTGAGAAAACTGCATTTACTGCCGGGGGGGTGCTAACCTATACTTTTGAGGTGCTAACCTAGACGTTTAACAACCTACAACAACAGTAAATCTCCATCCTGTTCACTTCTTTCCTGCCAGGGTTTGTAGGCATCAGCAGTTTAACAAAATGCATCCATTGAGACTAGCCGCAATATTTGCACCGATTCTTCTGCATCCAAGCCAGGAGGAAATTATGTAAGTTCTAATGGTTTATATTGTATACTTAAAACGGCTAAAAATGTTGGCAGAATTTAAAAGTCATAAACGTTTTCTACCCTGTGGTCATCTTCAGATTAAAAAGCACTCATGCTTGCTTGCATTAATATAGTTGTTCAAGTTATTCCCCTAGGGAAAAGTTCGGCGATAAAACATTGTTTGTTTAGGAAAGGATTACGTCTTTGGACAAAGAGAACCTCGACGATCTTTCGCTTAAAAGTGTTCTTCGCTTTGAATAAAATCTTCCAATGGAATCTGTAGCTCGGGTTCTTTCGTAAGTAGCGACTGCGTGCTGGTTTGACGTCACTGTGTTCAGCTATTCGCACCTCCAAATTTTTCTTTGTTTCTGCGACGTATTCTTCACCGCATGAGCACAAACAATGGTAAATCACTTGGGACGGGTGGTTGTTTGTGTCTTTAACTTTCATAGGCTCTTTCTTTCAGTAAGGCTCTACTCTGAGAACGAAGTATTCCATTGGTCATTGAACAATAACATTAACAATAACTGACACTTTTTAATAATACGCTATTGTATGTTCTTTACGGATGGTCAGTTTGAGAATAGAACTTTTGGTTATTTGTATTGTGTTTTTATCCAATGGAATCGTTCGTTCTCAGAGTAGAGGGCGACTCCTTTATTTTCCTGGTTTGCCAAATAACAATGAAATGGAATTTGTGTTCTGTAACAGAGTTCAATTTGTTTATAAATTTCTGGCAAAGAGGCTAGTTCTTTTGGCAGAAAGGCAACTCAAAGAAAATTTTCTTTCGCCCATCGAAAAGAAAATCTGGGATCAGTTTTTCTTGATTCTCCAATGTTTTGTTTTATGTTTCAACTCCGCTACACATCAGAAAACAAATGGCCCTGTCACACTCTTGCATACGAGATAAGCGTACAAACTGCCCTTGATAGTACAGAAATTGGCCCGGTTTTTAAAACACTTGGAGACTAGTTTTGAGAAAAACTGGCGAGTACGCTGAGCAAATGGGTTTGATCGACAAAAGTTGATATGGTCGTTCAAAGCCCGATTAGGGGCGAACCATTTGATCTTTGTGGGGGGGGGGGGGCTTTTTTGAAAAAAAAAGTCCTGCAAGCCAAGTTCTCGTAAAAAAAATTTCCTGCAGCAACTGGTGAACGAAAAAAAGTGTCCTGCATCATAATCCCAAGGGGAAAAAATTGTTGCAGTTCAAAAAAAAGTTCCTGCTAGTGTTTTGTATCAAAAAAATTCTTGCACACTATGGGACATAAAAAAACCAAACTCAGCTCACCAAAAAGGCCCCTCCTGAAAGATCAAATGGTTCGCCCCTTAGTTCTAATCTTGGGTTAGGTCGTAATAAAACCTATGCAGTTAACCCAGGATTAGCACTAATCGGGCATTGAACAACTGGGCCTAGTGTAAACCTCTCATTAGCCGAGTGCGAGGTCCGTACGGCAAGTTATGGATCGAGATTTTTCCTTCCTTTTATGGCCCAAGCGCGAAGTGCACGGGCCATGAAAACAAGGAAGGAAAAACCGAGGATCCATAACTTGCCGTACCGAGCGAGCAACCGAGGCTAATAAGATGTTTATCATATGGCTTTGTTGGTTATGGAGGTTTTGAAAAGGTGATCGAGAGCAAGCGGGCCGTACGGCAACTTACGGACCTGGAATTGACCAATCACAGCAAGAGTGATCAGTCAGCCATATAATAAACTTACCATATTGAACCTATGCGTACGGTATCGCCAGCGCTTGATCTATGAGTGACGTACCTCTAGCATAACTCTCGCGTATTCAATGTATGATTAGCGTACAAACCATACATTCGAATATGCACAACAGTTTAAAGCTTGATTTTCAAAAAAAGAGTTCTGCCTCGCCGTATGTCGCCGTATAAAACCCATGCTTAACGCGCTCTAGCGTATGTCATCGTTTTTCAGCATAGGAGTGACATTTTTCTTTCGCTAGTGCGATTCGCAATGGTCTGACAGGGCCATACATGTAATTCTACCAGGCTCGTTTTGCCGGTATCAGTTGTAAACCAGACTCTGACGGTTATTGTATTTCAAATAAATACCTCTTATTAGCCGAGTTTTTTTCCTTTCTTTTATGGCCCAAGCGCTTCGAAAACAAGGAAGTAAAAAACGAGGGTTCATAACTTGCCGGTACGGAGCGAGCAAACGAGGCTAATAAGATGTTTATTATATGGCTTTGTTGATTATCCTGGTTTTAAAAAGATGATCGAAAGGAGGTCCGTACGGCAACTTGCGGACCTGGAATTGACCAATCACACACGCGAAATGAGTGAGCCTTATAGTAACAATGATTATTAGTAAACGCAGTGAGACGCATGCGCCCTTTGGGCCAAGTATGTAAGATAACACTGCATGCACATGAACGATACTCGAGCAAACCCGTTAGTAACACGAAGTAGTAAAAATGTCTACCAGATAAGTTGCAATGATACACTGCTAAACAGTGACCATCTACATCATTTTCTTCGTCATCATCATCTTCATCATCGCCATCATCATTTTCTTCATCGTCACTATTATCATCATCACCATCATCTTCATCGATATTGTCATCACCATCACCATCACCACCATTGTCATCACCATCATCACCATTGCCATCATTATCATTGTCATTATTACAGTCATCATCACCATTATCAACATCATCAACACCTTCGTTAGTTACCACCATCGTCACCATCATCACCTCCATTACCATTAATATCATCATCACCATCATCATCATCATCATCATAATTTTTATCACCATTATCTTCATCACTATCTTCATCACCATCGTAACCATTGTCATCACCATTATCACCACCATCATCATCACTATCGTCATCACCACCATCAACATTATTATCATCATCACCATTGTCATTATCATCACCATCAATATCATCATCACCATCATAACAATCATCATAGTCACCATCACCACCATCACCACCATCATCACCGCATTCATTATCATCACCATCACCATCATCTCCACTCTCATAACCGTCATCATTGCTACCACAATCAAAACAAACATCTTTATCCTCATTATCGCTGCCCGCCATAACCCTCTCTGGAAAGGACAACTGTTTTGGTTTTAATAGTTCTTGTTATAGTTCTAGTTCTTGTTTGTGTTTTTATTTTGTTTAGGAGACTTTCTCAGAACCATGACATACAAATTCAGATTCTCAACCTATTGATTTCCAAGGGACCCTGGTCTAGGGTTGAGGAAGAGGAAGAGAAACCACCCGAAGGTGTGTATATTAACCTCTGCATCGGTCTCTAACACAGAAGTGAACCCTAGAATGCGACGAGGGGGGAGGGGAGTGGAGGCTTGTTCAGACGTTCAGTTGGAGAAAAACTCTGATTGTCCTGGCGCTAAGGTGTGATCCCAAAATAATTTAAACAACATTTAAGTTGGGGCTTAGATTTAATGTGTACTTTCCAGCCTTTTTAAGCATCTAACTAGACAGGGACGTTAAGCCGTTGGTCTAGGCTCTCAACGTTCTATGGGGGGGACTTCAAAGAACCCATACGCCTGTCGATAAGAGTAAGTACAACTAATGCCGGTGTTGTGGACTGTCACCTCCTCTACAAAGAGCCGCTGTAAGTGGGAAAACCTGTAGCAGTGTCCCTCTCTCATCAGGGAAAAAGCGTGTAAATAAATAAATAAACTTTCTGAGGAAGTCGCAGCAAAGAATGGGACGTACGGAGAATACAGTCTTGTCGAATTTAGATACCTCATTCTTCTTTTTGTTGCACACTTATACATAAAATAGATGAAATTATCATCAAAAACTTTTTGTTTTTTCAAAAGAGGGAACCACAAGTGAACTTTTGACAAAGTTCATTTTTATCGCTCAATCGAAGTACAATGTTGCTTTAGTTTTTCCGTAATGGACTGCCCCTACAGATCACATGCATTCCCTCCTGCCTCTTAATCAGCGGCACTGCAGGTCACGTGCGCTTGACATGTTATCTGCACTCACGAGTTGCCTAACAGGGTCAGTCCTTCGGTTCTTTGTTTAATCTTTTTGAAACACAGCATTTTAATATGGCAACAAAGTTCTTCTCGATTTGTTTGCTAGTTCCTCCCAGACCCCCTGCTCGGCATTCTAGAGCGAGCATGTCTAACGCGCCCAACAGCCCTGGACACCTACCACCTCGCCTCCCGAGTTTCAGTGTTCCCCAGGCATCTAAACCTCCTGACAGGCTGGAAAACGCCGTGTGGTACTGGGGCCGAGTTAGCAGGTACTTAAGTGATTCTCAACTTCCTGCTTGTATGAGCAATATTTTGAACAAGACCTTACTAGGTTTTTTTTTCTAAAGAACATGGAAGAACGTCAAGTTGGATGATTTTCTTCAACTTTGCTAGTTACTATTGCGCCGTCCATCGTTATTTGACTTGAGAAACAGACCAGCTTTCGGAACAGGAGCTCTTGTACGTAATATATGAACCAAATATTAGCCTTATTGCGACGAAGTTCTACTTGAGTAATCAAGAAACGCTTTCGTCTACAGTGCTGTGAAACTGGAATTCATGAGGTAAACAGTTACCAAGAGATTATTTACTGTAATATTTGAGAGATATCATCAACAAAACTTGGACTTCAATTAGCGCACAAGAAATGCGTGTTAAGGAAGAAAAACACGAAAGCAATTTTTATACCTGTAAAATATCTCCAGTTAATTCATTAGATATAGCTGTACGCTTTGTGTAAGGAATCGGAAGTTGCCAAATTTTGAGAACTGGTTAAGAACATTCTAATGGCTCAGATCCAAAGATAATTCTTATAGCTATATAAAAATTATTTCGTGTATAAAGAAAGACAAATTTGTGAAAAGTTTCAGGCTAGATTTGCCAAAACGTAGAACGAGCCTTGGTTAAAGTTAGCCGGCTGGTTCTTGTATAAGAAGCATGTAGATATTGTTTTTACGTGTTTCCGAGTAATATTCAAATTCTATAGAACGCTTTTTTAAGGCATGGAAAGATAAAATCTGTCTTTTTAGGTTAGTAATTCTACTTTAACTATAACGCTCGCTATTAAGGGTGTGTGTGGCAATTTGCAAAATGTTTAATTCGTAGTAGTAGTATTTTGCTTTCAAATAATAATGTCGTACGGGTGAGTTGTTTGGTACGATTCGTGAAAATCCTCGGAATTTCTTGAAAGTTTTGACTTCAAAGACTCGAAAACTTTTGAATTGAAACTTTAGTCATTCCAGTCAGAACTTGAGAATAGGACTGTTGAGTCAACAACTGTATTTTTGTTGCATCTTTTGCTTTTAATTCACAGAGAAACGGTTCACGAGAAGTTAAGAGACCAGCCAGATGGAACATTCATTGTCAGAGACTCTGGTCGCTTTCCGGGAGAATACACACTTACAGTCAGGTAGTATCGAATCGTTTGCCCTTAAAAAAGGTTTTGGCGGTCCTTGCAAGCCTTTGAATACCATGATTCCACGAAAGTCCTGTGGAACTTGGGGTTTGGTTGGGGTGAGGAGTGCACGAAGAGGGAGGATGGGTTTTTGAAGATAGCGCTAAAGTTTTCTTTTTAAATTTTCAATTATGTTGTCGTCATTTGTTACTGTACTAACTTGTAAGTTTTCGGTAGTTTTTGTACATGTAATCTTTAGAGTTGTTGTTTGTTTTGAACTAGGAATAGCCACTCTATGGAACCGGATAATAGTGATAGTTGGCTTGTCGTCGTCAATTGTTATCTATGTGCAAACCAGGTATCTAATGGTTGCTGGAACAAAGCAGCCTTTTTAAATCGTGGTTGGCACATTTGCATTACAAAAGTATTGTTAATAAACACCAACTATCGCTATAAAGCCATTGTCATTTTTTTTACTATTGCTATTGTTTTTGTTATTTTTGTTGTTGTTGTTATTATTAGTATTAATTTTTTATTATTATTATTATTATTATAATGATTTTTCTTATTCCAAGAGTAAAGGCGGACAGCATGGAAAAGCAGTAATATAGTTTGAAAAGTTACAGAGAAACATCGTTGTAATTTGTTTGTCCAGACTTCATCTTAGGCCAGTATCTGTCGAGTAAAGGTCTTGAAGAGTTCTTGAACTCATTGCCTAAAAGTGAAAGTGGTTAAACTAAGTGCCGGAAAACATATATCATTTATGTAGATGAAAGCTTGTGACATGATCTTTTTCCATGCACAGTTGGGATCATTTCCGAATATTAAATTCTTTTGGTTAAAAAATGTGTTGCCCCGAACGGTTTTGCTTGTGAAAAACGGCAATTGAAAGCAAATTCAACATTAGCATTGCTACTGAAAGTGAATATATCTTCGTATCAAACGAAAGTAGACATAAATAGACCAGTTTTCTATTGCCAGTTTCCGCTGATTACAAAAACTATTGACTCATTTTTCATGGTGATAGCCTCGACTTGATGTTAAATATTCACCAATAGCGCTGCGCACAGATACTATTTATAGTACCAAAACTCGGACAAACAACCGACATCGAATCTCAAGGGATTTCTAATGTCTCGTTTTCTTTTGTTGGAAATGCAAGAATAAACAAGAATATAATTGTTATAAACTCGGACATGACTTTGACGTCATCTGTGTGCAATGCTATTCCAATGTGGATATGGGCTATTCACAACTTAATACATTATATGCATTGTTGGAGATCCAGATCTCGCCGGTATTTATGTAGATTCCGGGGCAACATCAAGTTGAACTTAACCCTGTAAAATGAATCTGCTGTCAGCGGCAACTGGAAATAGAAACTGATCTTTTTATGTTGTGCTTTGTTATGATTCATCTGTGTTCGTTTTTCAAGTACACTACGCAGTCAGTGGTCTCTATGCTTGAACAGGTCACGTGACTTGTGACTTAATCAGTCTGGCCAAGCTCGCCGGCTGTAAGGTTGTATCGCTCCCCCGTCTATATTTAAAATTGGTTTGTTGTCGCTGATATAAACAGCCTCTTGCTTCCTCGTTAACAAGCTTAGATCTCATTACTGCGTCTAGGAACCTTTAGAGGAGTTGCAACGTTAACTGGGCTCCTGTGCTCTCAGAAGCACACTTTAAGCGGTCTTTCCATGTTGGTAATAATAATGATAACAATAATAATAATAATAATGATGATAATAATAATAATAATAATAATAATAATAATAATAATAACAATAATAATAATAATAATTGTTATTACTATTATTGTTATTATTATTACTATTATTATTATTATATTAATAAAATAATAATAATGATGATAATAATAATAATAATAAAGTTTTTAAAGTAACGATATCTTAGAAAATTCAACGACACTGAAAATTACAAGTAAAAGTTGAAAATGAATAAAAAGACATTAAAAATATTTTTTAAAATAAAAACGTCTGGCAACATTTTTATTTTTTAAAAAAAAAATAAAAATGTTGCCAATGAGGTTTTCGCTACATTACTCGTTTCCGTCTCTTCACAGCCGGACACGATTCCTTTCAGCTTCCCAATGTTATATCATTTTTCGTTCAGTCACTGCCTCAAACTGATCTAAAGTCCCATTCCTTTGTATCCAGGAAGGGCGGAGTCAACAAGTTGGTCCGTATCATGTTCAAAGATGGCAAGTACGGCTTCGTTGATCCACCGGAGTTTAACTCAGTTGTGGATTTAGTCGCTTTCTACCAAACCAAGACGCTGGCTCATTACAACGCCAAACTGGACGTAACACTAAGCAACCCGCTCTCCAAGTTTGATCAGGTTGGTGGTTTGTTAACTGATTCTGATTTAGCTGTATGATGCTAAGTTTTACAGGGTTACGACGCCCCTTGAAACTGATCCTGATAAGTCCTTGGGCTTGAATAGAAGTTTGAAAAGTCTTTAAAAATTAATCGAGGTCCTTGTGACTTTTTGAATGTGAATTGGTTTTCTGCTGCTGTTAAGTTTTTTCTCTTCCGGATTCAAAATGACCGCGCAAAAGGAAGAATGGGTCCCAGTTGGGCTGTGACGTCAATACAGAAGTCATACTTCGAATCTTCAGTCGCTGGAGGAAGATCTGACATTTTTTACGTCTGTTGTTTATAATACGAAAAGTCAGGAAACACAAAACAAGATTTTTCTCCAGCAATTGAAGACTCAAAGTATGAATTCTGGTTTCTATGTCACATTATCCAACTTGGACCCGTTCTTCCTTTTGCGCGGTCATTTTGAATCCGGAAGCAAAATTTCGCGTATTTGAACGTTAATTGCGCCACGAAGAAAAATCCAAATCATAACATTTTTTTGCTATGTATATCAGAACGTTAAACAGATCCTAAATATAAAAAAACCCAACAAGTGATATATACACTTTAAAACTAATTTCAAAATTATAGTCACTTTACAATCGTTAGTCCTCCATGCAACCATCTTTCCCAACTCACTTTCCAAAGTTCCGCAATTTCGCCGTCAACTTCCCCCTACCCCTCACCAAAGCATAAATATATAAAAATTATTATTTACAATTTTAAATTACATCTTTTAGGAACATATGTCGGAGAATTTGTTTAAATTTTTGTATCTAATGCTTTTGACATCTTTCCAGCTGTGCTCAAAATATCATTTGAATTTTTAGATGTCGACTTGCTGTCTCTAATTCCCCGCCATGCATGTATTGATCCTAAATTTTCTGGCATACCTCAATTTTTAACCACGAACTGTTTAGTTTTTGTTTTGTATTGTTGTTCCTTTTTTATCTTCACCACCTATCACCAATAAATGCATGATTTTGAAATATGAACTACTGTAGTTAAAGTATTTCAAAGAACAACGAGTCTTTGGAACAACAGTAGTTCAAAGAAGTGCAGTTGATGCCGTTCCCACTCTGCAGGCCAAGTGGATCAGCATAAATATAGGTATTTCAAAATTCTTGTTTCGTCTGAAAACTGCTTGCACGTCGTTGGGTAAAACTAAGATATGTAGAATGGTGAAACATTTGAATCATTTGTTGTTGTTGTTCATGCACAAGACACACTCGGACTGCAGCAAGTTGACAAAATACTCGCATTTGACAAAGCATTCCCAGTACAGCATTTCCAGACTTTGTTACTCATGTAATCATTTAAGTCATTAAATTGAATCTGCCTTTTATCATAAGATGGCGAAAATTCAAACGTACCTCGGAAACTTCCACACGATGTGACAATCTCACCCAAATCTTGATTCTGGGCGTCGGTTTCGCGTGGCAATCGATTTCGAATACTTGATGCTGTCAGCACTCCTCGTTATAAGTTCCGACACTGCACTTAAAATGGCAAATTTTCATGCAAGATATCTTATCATTGCCGACTCGTAGACTGTACCCGGCATGAAGCCAACGGCATCAAGCAGTTTGACCAGTAGACACGGCGTCATGTTCTTTTTCAGGTGCAAGACCGCTGACACGTGTATTCGAGTCCAATACAAGATACTAAGTACCGATATGCAAAGACGCACGTAGTGTCAAACAGGCTTGTTTTAGCTTCGCTATTTGGAACAAAACAACAGCATTTTTAAAATTTTACCAGTATGTTCAACAATATCAATCGAGGGCGTCACCTAATAGAGAACCTACGACTGGGACATCACAGCGACAAAGCCAATCACTGGGAACCGAGTTCCGGTGCATAATTCAGTAAACTAATATCGTCTTTATCACGATTTTAACTATCGGTATTCATCACTAAGACATTACTTAAAGAGTTGAATAAATACTGCAGACGAAAACGTCTTGGGTAGTTTTGTTAGACGGGAAAATTGTTTTTGATAGTTTGAAGGATGTTTCTATTTATTTAGATATTTTCCGTAAAAAGTTTGATTCTGGCGCCATCTTGAAGACGCAACGTTATGTTTCTCTGTCGTCACAACTCACGTAGGCGCCGCTGCGCTAATTCCACCCTTTCATCCCTTGCCAACTGTCTGCCGTACAACAGTGAACCCTTTCATCCCTGGCAACATTTTAACAAAATATGTACCTCACGATATCCAAACAAAAATAAGCAGTTGGATCAAATGAATACGCGAACTTCTCAGAAGCAAATTTACTGGGATAAACTGCAAAATTCTTACATCCTGTTTGTGAGAAATGTATGGAGATTGTCAGCGAGAATTTAGCAATTCGTCACTTGACGTGTTTTAAATTTTGAATGTGTTTGCTTGTCCTTTGTAGGAGGAAGAGGAGCAAGAAGAGCTTCCCGAAGTATTCACCAAATTAAAGAACATCAACAACGAGTTTACAACAAAGTCTGAGGAATATGATGCACTTTACCAATCGTATTCGGTGTCAGGCCAGGTGAGCTTTTAAGCAAGAACGCTGCAAGCACAGTGTGCCAACGCTCAAGTAATTAGTTTGGAGAAAAAAATTCTTAAGAGAATAGCTTGAGCATTAATGTTGATACTGTGTTTGCTGTAAATGGTTTCCTTCTCCTTCATAATGACGATGACTTAAAGTGGAAGAATTTATTTAGGGGTTTAGTGATGTCCATTTTGAAATCACTGGTCGTTTCTTCGTTCTGATTGGTTGCCAACAGCAGTGATTGTAGGCGAATCTTCATGACGTCATTGTCTATATTTTACTTCATTAGCATACACACTTACCGGGAGAAACAATTCTGCTAGATAAGAACTTAGTTCAGAATCTAAAAAGCTTTTCAACCTCATCCAAACAATTTGCAGCTTTTTACGTTCAATTTTTGCGTATAATTTATTGGCTTTCAAAAATATACAAAACTGCTGGCAGGCAAAATGATTTACGGGCCACACTACATTTGCTGTAAAAATTCGAGTCACGCAAAATATCAATTAACATATTTGACTAAAATTTGCTGAAAGTTAGCGATCAAAAGGTATTACGTGAGATATTTGTTAGAACTCTTTTACTTACCATATTTGCTTATTAGTGTTCAGCGGCCAGGCCTTACTAGTAACCCCTTCACTTACATGATCCTCCAAAGCCCTATCCCCGATCATTATTCACAGCTGATCATTTTTAAAAATTTTCAGTAAGAAACTTAGACACGTATGCTAATGAAGCAAAATTTAAACAATGAAGTCTGGTAAGATTTGCATATTCATTTAATCATATTACGTGGAGAAATAAAATTACTGGATGCCTATGAGTTTAAAGCAATGCAATCATTTTGTTGTTCTAAGCCAAAATTTGTAATTCTGTGCAGTTACAACTACAAAAAATAATCAATTCCCAGGTTCAGAATAAACGGAAGCTGAAATTAAACAGGGGGCTTGAAGAATTTTGAGAAATTGTTAAACGGAAGCCTGCCTTCCATGTTATCGTCTCTGACGCAAGGATCGTCCCTGTCGCAGAATTTTTGTCAAGTCATATGGACGATCAGATGGAAATATTTTCGCGATTGTTTCAAAAGATCCTTACGTCACAATAGGCTCGATCGTCCCCATAGAACTGTGTTCTGTCCTGGCGTCTCGATAGCCTGACAAAGAATTCTGGGACTGGAACTATCTCACATTAAAGACGATTATATGGAAACCGGGCTCTAAGTGTACTCATGAGAGCGGCACATGTGAATTGAACTTTATGAAAGACTAATTCCAAATTGAGCTAGAAGCCCTATGATTACATAACTCTTATTAGCCGAGTGCGAGGTCCGTACGGCAAGTTATGGACCGAGTTTTTTCCTTCTTTTTATGGCCCAAGCGCGAAGCGCTTGGGCCATGAATACAAGGAAGGAAAAACGAGGATCCATAACTTGCCGTACGGACCAAGCAAACGAGGCTAATTAGATGTTTATTATATGGCTTTGTTGGTTATTCGGGTTTTGAAAAGGTGATCAAGAGCTAGTGGTCCGTACGGCTACTTACGGACCTGAAATTGACCAATCACAGCGCGCGAAATCAGTCAGCCATATAATAATGTTACTTATCGCACTGTTTTGAAGCAGAACAACCAGTCGCCAAGCAGAAAAACTGAACCAGTCAGTTGATTTAAAATGGATATAATTAATGGGCAATTGAACGTCATGCAAGTTTGGTCTGAAATCCTAGTTGTGACTTCAAATCAAACTCGCACTGAGCGTTTGTTCGATTTTGAAATCAGATGATACCGTTTCTCTCCATGGAAACACTCCAGAAACGAGTTGTCGTGTGTTTGATCTTGTAGCTCCATTTGACATGAAAGAATTTAACGGGGTTACAACAACTTCTTTTTCAGGAAATCGAAGAGTTACAGAGAGAACTGGAAGCTCAACACGAAGTTGTCAAACTCTTGGAAGAACAGATGGGGATTCACGAAAAATATCAGAAGGAAGCCCCTCCCCAGCAGAGAACAGTGTAAGTAAAGACAACTCAACTCAAATAACTAACTCAACCGTGCAATGTAATATTTTTACAATTCAATACAATATTTTATTTGAAGTCTGAACGTCCTCCAAACACGGCGGATTGTATGAATGAGGGGGGGTATTGCTTAAAATATTTTGAAACTGATTTTTTTTCTTTCATATTTAAAAGAAATCTATCTTCAGCATTCGTCAATCCGCCGTTTTTACAGGACATGTTTCCCGCCAAATAAACAGCTTTTACGTACCGCGCATGATTGTGAGACTGGCTTTTTGTAGAATTGCACACATTTAAGGTACATATTTTCTACTGATGAACAGTTACTGGTAATGGTAATGGTGTCAGGTTTTATTCATCCTCATTGCAGCATATGCTGAATTACAAGGAAGGGTCCGATACATACATACAGTTATACATAGATTACAATATTTTAGAGAAAGGAATAAATAAATAAATAGTTAGTTAAACATAATTATTCTATTGTTGATATTTAACTGTGAGAAACTCACTAAACCGCTTTGTTCTAGTCACTCTAGATAATGGTATGGTACTGGTATGACTTGTCTGTGCAGTTTCAGTTCAGTAGTACTGATTACAAATATCGGAGAGTTTAGGTTATCTTCGAAACTGGAAAAGACGAGCTCCATCCTTGAATTAGAGTTTTTGTGTTCTTCAAGCAACTTGACATGTTTCCTTTTTAAAAATTGTCACACCAGGTTAAGACAGAATTACGAGCTGCTAAAGCACAGACTTGCTTTGGCTAAGTCGCAAGTGATAGAGTTCCAACGTGAGCTTTCGAACAAAACCGAAGAGAACCACAAGACAGACAAGAGAATGAATAGCATTAAACCGGGGATAATGCAGCTTCAGAGAAGAAGGCAGCAATATGTTATGTGAGTATGCATGTAGCATCAAAAAAGATCTCACGAATTATACATCATTGCAATTCACGACAAATTTATTACAGATCACGACGTGTTTGAAAATTCTCTACAACCCTTGTTCATTATTATTTTTTGCTTTTCAATTTGACTATTGGAAAATCTTCAACTTGTAGCCCTTGCCGAATACGAAAATCCATAAAATCCCTTGGGAAAAACTAGAAATGTGTTCAGCAACTTTCCTGTGGGGTATATATCATTTTTGTTCCGACTTATAATAAAAAAAAATAAAAACAACTTTGTAAAACGTTTAAAAATAATATAAAATGACAAATTTTAGGAAAAAATATTTTTTTCCCGAAAAGTGTACAATAGGAGTCTTATCCTAGAATGGCTAACCTCGTGTTCTACTCATCTAATACACTCAATGTGCTTCCAAGACACACTTCACCTGATTTAAACCAGTCTCAGCTGCTAGCTACGTGCCACAGAAATGTTTTTTTCTCTTTTATTCGTTCATTACGATCACCCAATCGCCAAAAAAGATAATAATGTAAATAAAGTTGTTGTTGTAGAAATGACAAGCGCAAGCAGCAATCTTGTACCCTTGAAGTTATTGGGAAATTTAGGTTTTGATCAGAAGTATCTCTGAAAGCTACTGACAGTGAGTTTTTTTAAAAATTTAACTCAGTGGTAAAGAACGGACGAAAATAGTTGTTCTCATCGAAAGAATAAATTCCGTAAGAAGCAAACAAAATAAATGTGAAAATCGCTTAATTTAAAATCTCTCTGGAGCATTCTTAATAAAATTTTTGAAAATAGGCAACTCAGTAGTTTTTAATGTTCAAAGCAATTTTTGAAAATTTGAAAACAATTCACCGTAAAATGTTTTACGAAAATTAGGTTCTTTTGATATTAAGGTGGTTGATAAGAACTGTTGCTACCTAGTAACATTTCATGTCTTCAAACTATCAAAATTAAAATGAGAAGGATATGTGTAGTTATTTGATGGTCATGTTGTTTCCCTAAAGGAAGTAATAAAACAAGTTAAGTTAAACCGTTTTCTTGAGAAAAAAGTTCTCAAAAACCATTTCAAGCGGCCTTAAATTACCACCCACCTCTCCATAAATCAGTCTCGTACCCTCTCGTGATGACCGAAAACCGTATTCTTAAAAATCATTGACAAGCTTTGCTGGTGTTTGCAGGATCCTAACTGAGAAGGGCGTAGGGATGGATAAAATCAACGAAGAGATAAGTGACGTGTAAGTTTGCTGTGATGTTCTCTTGAAGTTCGGTTTTTCATCGTATAAGCTGTGTAGACATTTAACCAAGACGAGACTTAGCTAAGTTGTTAGGTACACTTAGGGCGCGTTCGATTGACTCTATTCCGGAACAGGAACAAACAGAATAAAAGCTCTGTTCAATACTTATGGCAACAATGCCAGACAAGTTAGGAGAAAAACACAACTGAGTTATATCTCTCGCCACATTGTTTGGTTGCTCTGCGAATCAGGATACAATCATGAAGCTTTTTTCATATTCCAAAATAGGCGTAGTAGGGTCAATCGAATGCACCCTTAGTGTGTGAAAAGCATTTCTATCAGATAATAAAAGAGGCCTTTTGCTGTGAGATGGGGAATTTTTGTATTTCTCGAAACGTCTTTTTTGAGCTTATACTAGCTGCAATTTAACTGAAACTCTTTCCCAAAAAATTCCAAGATGGCGGTCCGGATAGCAGGCCAGAACCCACTCCCCCCCCCCGACCCCCTCCTCTGGCTCCCTCGTTATGAATGACAGCTTGACTGTCCGAGGGTAAACCGTTTATCAAGGCTGGCAATAACTGTTGATCGGTCAACAGTCAAGTGCAGTCAAGAAGGCTTTTCTTTAAATATTTTTTCAGTCAAGCACTCCCTGTGACCGAAAGTTAACCGGTCGTTAGTTCGAGTTCAGTTCGAGACAAATTTCTTGTCCCAACACACATCATTTGTCTGAAGAAACATAGTTATCCAAGAACCGACAGATTGTTTTGACTCGTAAAGGGTCAAAATAAATATGGTATCAGACGCTGTGGCGGATCCAGGAGTAGTTCGTATGGTTCGGTCGAAAGCCCTAATACCTTTATCGGTTCCAGAGATAATTCCATGGATCCCCCTAAAATGAAACGCAAATACTTTTGCCATACTCTTTCTTGTGAAAATAGGACTTGTTCAAAAAAACAGTAACAATTGGATAAAGTAGGCGAAAGTTTGCCCTAACCCCTCTTCACTAAATCTTAGATAGACCCACCTCTGAGGCGACTATACTTTTGATGTAGATATCTAACGAGCCTCTTTTGAAAGCAGTTCTGCCGTTCATGTATTGTAGGTTTCGGATTTTTGATGGTGTCGCGTGAATACAATTGTAAAATGAGTTGCTTGCAAATATGTTGATTTTGTTTCATTTTTCAGCCAAAAACTCCTGAAGAATATTCCACCGGAAGAAGAGGAAACAATTTAGTAAGTGATATTTAAGAATTAGTCACCGAAGGCGACGTGAATATCGGCAAGTAGTCACCGAGACGAAGTCGACTATAGCGAGATTATAGCGAGAGAGAACGAAGTTCTCGACCAATCAGCGCGCGCCATTTTTGATAATCACCAGTGCAATTTTACTAATACAGTGACTAATTCTTAGTTAGTATTTTCCGAACAAGTAGATAACACTTTTCACGCGCTCTGATTGGACCATAAAAAGTAGGTATCCCTCCGCTGCGCGTGCTTTTTTCAGCAACAATGCCTTTTTTCACTATTTGAGAGAATTAAAAACTGAAATTCTCCATATCTATTCATTGATGTGGCAAACACTAAAACAATTATATCCCTAAATGTCGGTGACCAGTCACCTCCACTTCGGTGGACAATTGTATATTAAAATTACCCCCCCCCCCCCTCAGTATATCGGAGTATCAACTCCTGAATTGAAAGGAGAACCGATTTTTTTTTTTTGCTGTTGGCGAAGTTGCCTTTAACTCCTTCACTGCTAGTCTTCGTAAAGAAAGCTTCTTTATTCAAACTTTGTACTGAAATTGATGGCCATGTGGGTACAGACAATGGATACACGTTTGCTATACCATGTTCATGTTTACTTCTTGTACTTAGCGAAGTCAAGTTATTGTCTTTGTTTTGTTATTCTCTAAAAAACGGTGTCGTTGAAAATAGTGAAAAGCAGATAAACGCAAAGGCCCTGTTACACTGCGCATTTCCCTAAGCAAGTTTTCTCGCATGGTTGGGTGTTACACCACGACGCCATCTCGGCAATTTTCCATATTTTTGGCCGGGTTAGGCTGGGACTTGGAAGTACGAGAAACCCGAGGAGTGTGCGCATACGTCCTTTTCAAAACTACCGTAATATTGCAAGAAAGGTTGCCGGAGGGGTGATACACTGTACGATGGTGTTGGCAGTTGCTGCGCTGAATCCGTTACGAAAAAAGTATAGCTGAGTTCTACTTCGTGCAACACTTCGCGCAACAAACAAAAAAATGCAGTCTGCTCCGACTAAGGGTTAACGGTCGAAACGTCAGCCAACACTATACCCAACAGGCGAAAAACATACCATATCAACTTTTGTTGATTAAATCCATTTATTCAGCGTATCGCCCACGCAGATAAAACAGTTTTTTTTCAAAACTAGTCTCCAAAAAAATGCGAGCCGACCAACCCGTATTGCACTGTGCACTTCTCCGGCAACTTGTCTCGAAACGGCATTGCGAGACAAGTTGCTGAGAAAACTTTGGTATGTAACAGGGCCTCCATATGTTGAGTAGAAGTCATTTAAAGGTTTTATCTCTCGACAGTGCTCACTATGTATACCCTCTGGTGGATCTATCGAAAGGCATGTGGAACTACGGACGAATAACCAGGTAAATATACCTTCGTAAGACGACTATAATCAGCAATGGAGTGAGATGTTACACTGCTTAACCAGTTTTGTAGCCGTTGTTACTTGTCGCATTGACTGAATTAAGACTGAACTTAAAATGTAGCCTCCGTAAGAAAAAATATCAGCCATTGTTAAATGATTAGTTTTGTGCTGTCTCCCATTCTCGACAAACCTTCACCAATAAAGAAATGGATAGTATCAATAGACCAGTTTCGTATTCCTGTTTGCCGCTGTTTACAACGACTATAGACTCATTTTTACAGCATGAGCCTCGTCTTGATGATAAATATTCACAAATACCGGCGGGATCTGAATCTCCAACAATACACAGAGCTGTGAATAGCTCATATCCACTCGGGAACTTATGAATATCTAATGCACCTATCAACGTAAAGCCCGGGAGGGGGGGGGGTGCGGGCAAGGGTGGGGATTTGTGTCTGTGATCCGAAATTTTTGTAAAACGCCCATGGGTCGGGCGTCGAAAAATCGTCAAACTAAGTTCAAGGTCCCCACCCCGGGAA
>JAOBRG010000674.1:0-10027 GCA_027574985.1 Umimayanthus nakama | reverse complement strand
GAGAGAGAGAGAGAGAGAGAGAGAGAGAGAGAGAGAGAGAGAGAGAGGTTACTAGATCATTTATATCACTCGAGCTCGATCCATATGTTTGACTGTTTCTTTATCAAAAACTTTGCGTGAATTTGCTGTGCGACTCTACCGGCCACATGCTTCTTTGTTTAATATCAAATAAACGGACAACGGAGATAATCCGCCTGGACGGATAATTCGTCTTCGAGTCAGTGTTTATACTACAAATTCTAAAGTTTGCTCAAGCTCACCCAGATTTTATTCGTCTCCAGTTTAAAATAGCCAATGGCAAACGCTTCCATTTTAATTAGTTTCAACATTGGAAAACGGTACTGCAGTAAGGTTTCAGGTTGTCCAGATTCAAGATATTGGCCTCGTTCATGTTAAACAGGATAACGGCTACAAAGGTCCGTACTCTATCGTAGCGGATTGTTTGCCTTAACGCTATTTAACTGAACAATGTTCATGCACAGTCGAATGAAAAGATACAACACTTTCGAAAGTAGCACTGGTCGAAAAATGACTTTATTGCATAAAAAGGAAATTTTCAGTCTGTTCATTTCCTTCATGAAGATGCTATTGCTAAGGGAAGAATTTTGCAATCTTTCTGCAGCATTAAAATTGATTTCCTGACCATGAGTAGAGTTACTAATCTTCATTACATTCACTTTCATTGTCGCTATTGAAACCATCTGAATGTCTGCACGTACTGCATCCGAATAGAAAGTTCCTTGTTCTATATAGTATAACACAGTAATGGTATAATTAAAAGAGACAGCTCTGAGCAGAAGAAGTCAGTAAGCTGGTAGCATCGGAATAGTTTGTTGGACTTCAGCTGCAGTCATGAAGCTCCTCGTTTATCTACTGTTTGTGGCTGTACTCATCCAAGTAACCTTCTCAAGAAGCATTAAATATCCAGGTGAGAGAAATAGGAACGAATTGAAAAACACACATTTTTTTTATAAGAACCAGCAAATTTTTGGGCAAAGCTCGTTGTTCTTAAGTTTTTGCACTCTTTGAGTTCAGTTGTTATTAAAGTGTTCTCGTTTCCATCATATTAATCATCATCGCAAACACAAGTATAACTATGTAGGTAAACCTATCTAGTGTCTTCAATAAGCCCGCCAAAATCGATGCTTTAGAAATAATAGTTTACTATGATACCAACAATATTTTAATGGACGGTGCTTACAGCATAAATGTGTCCAAGTTTTTTATAATTTAGACTTACTGCAGTTTGAGGAGTTTTATTGCTAAACATTGTTATAAAGCTGTTTTTTCTATACAATATGCAATATAGTTTATTAGAGTGTGGCTATATAAACACTTCGGCACTACCATAAAACACGTGCAACGCAGTTTCGATCTTCTTCTCTGTTCACTCTCAGTGTTTCCAACTGCAGAAAAACCTGCATTGAGACGCCACATGCAAGGATGTGACGTGTTCTGGTAGATGGTAAAAGATTTATTTAGCTACAAAATTTGCAGTATCAAAGGCTGACATCCCTTAAAGCTCTACAATTTTACAAAATGGAAAAATACAAAAATAAAAAAACTGTTTATACAATCAAGAATTGTAATTGTGTATAAATGGGGGTAAGTCGACAGGGTATATAAAAGCTACTATTACATCAAAATGTTAAAACCACTCATATTAATCTGTTTAAGAGCAACGTCGCAACTAAAAAGCTGTTTTGGCAAAGTTAAGTTTGCATGCTGAACGGTCGAAGCGTCTGTTATTTCTAAGATTATAATGACTGGCATTACATTAGGGTAGGAGGCTATGCAGTCAATGACTCTTATTTGTAACAATCTGAAAAAAATCGTTCGTTTTTTTCTTGAAGTTTCTCGTCTCTTGAACAATGTCCGTAGACCAGCCTTTTATAATCCTTCGGTATACCTTGGGGGGGGGGTTACTCCCATACTTCAGCTATACGGGGACGTGCTGCCCTTCAGGGTATGGTTTTCGAACGTCCGCCCATTAACAGGATCTCAATCCAGAAGGATTTTGATAAACAGGGTGTAAAAATTACGCAGTTCGGCCTAAAAATGAGTGTATTTTAACCTGAAAATCATAAACAGGTATCATTTTATCAGGATTCACACGAACTTTTTTTTATCATAAACAGGTTCAGGGTTTCATGGTACGGGCGGTACGCCACTACCCGAAAATAGGTCGAGCGACACCCCATCTCCCCCCCCCCCACCCCGGGGATCTACCTAAGATCAGGATAAATAATTCGCATTAGATGTTTCTGTAATTGTTCAAGATCTTCGCTCAGATATTTATGGTATACTTAGTCGAATAAAACGTATTCTTTACATACCGCTTTTGATTGTTTCAGTTTTCTTAAGAAAACACAATCGCCAAGCTACCTTACTTATTATATCTGAGATGTGGATGTTCCAACTAAGAACACTACTTAAGTTCAATCCAACTGTTTTTCAATAAGTACTTGCAGTTACATTTGCATCTGAAGTCGACCTCAATTGCACTTAGCTTCTTCAGTCATAAGTTTTGGGCAAATTTGAGCCTCGTTTGTCTTATTTTACTCAAAAAAGCGTGTACAGTGGACTACTTTTGTTACCATACGTTAATGCAGTCTTGAAACATTCACTGTGTGCAGTCTCGTTATAAACAATTACACTCTTTTTTTTGGAACTGCTTTTTTTTAATTTTGAGCTTCAGGAAAAAAATTATAAAGAGGCATCAAAGGTAAATCACGAGAGTTGAGTTCGGGTCAGACTAACGAAAACACGGTTGTTCAAAGACCGATTAGTACTAATCCTGGATTAACTCTTAACAAAACCTATAGAGTTATTAACCCAGGATTAGCACTAATCGGGCTTTGAACAACCGGGCCCAGGGTACGAGGTTGGAGAGTCAAATTCGGGTCTGGTTCCAGTGATCAGACTAACGAAAACACAGAGTTATGATTGTTTGACTTCGAAACGAACACAGCCGAACGGAAACGAACACTAGCTTCTGGAGTTTTGATTGGTTCTGCGGACTACTTCTCGGCCAATGGAGCTACCATATTGGATTCCAGAATATGTTCATATGACCCAACTTGATTTTTATTTTGTCAGACCATAGTTAGCTGACTATGGTCAGACGAACAAGAAATTATACACAGCAAGCAAACACAGCTAACACTTTATCTTGGTGACCTTTGGCGAATAGCTGTAAGTCCATAGTAACTGGACAAACGGGCAGCTTGACTAAAAGCCACTAAAGTATAATTATTACTTTATCTTCGAGATATGAATAAATGTTCTCCTTCCTCCCCTCCCCTCCGCATCCGTTGCTGCCATTGGTTGCCTGCTTTAATTCCTTGCAGGGGATGTAGAGCAGAGAGGCGGAGAAATGTTATTTTCTCCCCGGTATCCTTCCACTGACTTGGGAAATCAAGGTGAGAGCTTTTAAAACCATCATGGCCCGGTTGATTAAGCCCGATTACTACTAAGCCTGGATTAACTCTTAACAAAACCTATAGAATTAATCCGGGATTAGCACTAATCGGTCTTTGAACAACTGGGCAATGACGTCGATAGATGACGTCATCACATTAATTGATGCAATATTAGTTATGCAAATTAAAGTTTGAAAACAAAAACTGTATTTTTTTGATAATTTTTCTTAAGTTTCCTTTTTTCTACTCTATTCTTAATTAGATTCGTGTTTGAGGCTGCGAAAACATGTTTTCTACTACACAGGAGGAATCCTACAGCGGTTAGACACCACTGTGCACAGCGCTGTGACAGCGAAAACGAGCACAACGATATTACAGTGAAAACGAGCACAGCGATGTGACATCAGTGGTGCGGATATTAATGTTACAGCGCTGACAGTGACAGCGCTGGGACATCAGTGGTTATGGCACCGATGTGACAGCGATGTTGACATTAGTGTGAGAGCGCGGTCAGCTTCCACCACTGTGACAGCGCTGTTGACATTAGTGTGACAGCGATGGCAGCTGACAGCAGTAAGGCTCTACTCTGAGAACGAAAGATCCCATTGGTCATTGAAAAATAACATTAACAATAACTGACACTTTTTAACAATACGCTATTGTATGTTCTTTACGGACGGTCAGTTTTAGAATAAAAGTTTTGGTTATTTGTATTGTGTTTTTATCCATTGGGATCTTTCGTTCTCAGAGTAGAGGGCGACTCGCTGACAGTGCTGTGACAGCGGTGAAAACTGACAGCGCTGTCACAGCGATGTGTACACTAGTGTGAAAGCGCCGTCAGTTGCCACTATTTTCACAGTGATACGCACATTGCTGTCACACTAATGTAAACACCGCTGTCACACTAATGTGAACATCGCTGTCACAGAGCTGTCAGTTGACACCGCTGTCACAGCGCTGTCAGTTGTCACCGCTGTCACACTAGTGTGTACAGTAATGTCACAGCGTTGTCATTGTCACCGCTGTTGCACCGTTGTCAGTTTACATCGGTGGCACACTAATGATGCTGCCATCGCGTTCACAGCACTGTAATTACCATTAATGTCGCGCAAGTGGCACATTGTCACCGCTGTGACATTAGTGTGGACAGCAATGTGACTTTAGTGTAAAACTCAAACGATGTGCCAAGGCTGTGGTATTCCTCCTGTGTAATACAGAGAAAACTTGCTGCATTTTTGCTAAAAAAAGGAAATTTTGACAAATCCGAGATGGCAGCCAACATTACGGGCATGCTGTTAAACAAACTGTTGCCATAGCACCTGTGAGTTCCTGATTAAAACTGATTCTTGTTCTTTAAATTATTTAGCTAGCCCGAAGCTGCATACATGCCAAAGCTTGGTCTTTTACTTTAAATCTACGGGAGGGGGGAGGGGGGGAGGGGGAGCTTGGTTTAATTTGTTACGAAAAATAGCTTGGTCGTCTGAGGGTTAAGTTACAAATTATTTCACCATTGCCATTAAAGAGGTTTGTCTTCCTGTTACTGGAAATATGAAAAAAAAATTAATCATTTTCACTGTATAACTTAGGAAACGTTTTTATTGCGTTCACAACCGAATTTGCGCCTCAAGGTGAATCCTAGTCAGCCAGTTTTCTCTAAGATCATTTTAGTTAACAACTATCTCCCGAAGTGGAGGTGAATATTTTTCACTAGGCACCGACACTGAGGGGGGTAGTTGTTTTAGTATTAACCAAACAGGTGGATTTTGTGTTGGCATGAGATGCTTCTTCGTTCATTTGACGAAGTTCTTCTTCCGTGACAGTGACAAAACAAGCCGTCATTTTGAAAATTTCGTCTGGAGGTAAATATCCTAGGATATACCTATTCTGATGAGCCAATCAGAGTACGCGAAAAGCGCTATCCACCTGTTTGGTTAATACTAAAGGTGAATATCGTATAGTTCTTAGCAATAATGTGCGTATATTGCCATTGGTGAAGTTTTTGTTTACTTTAATGCTGTGATTAACGTTTACCATCGGGTGATTTGCTTGATTTTTCTTGCAGAAGATGCAAAGCCTTGCTCCGTTCAATCCTGGGCCAAAATATTCTGCCCTAAAACCACAGTAAGAACTTACAAAGTCAAGACTCATACCCAAGGTCAGGAAATAACATATATTTTATGAGTACAAGAACGTATTTGTTCACATATTCAGCCTGTTATCTGGAGCGAACTTTTTCCTAAGTTGATCTTTATGCACGTTCAAAGTTTAAAAGTATTGTTTCAATGTTTTTACATTTAGCATTGGTGACACTTCTTTTAGTTCAATATAGTTTGGATTGATATGGTGGTCTGTTGTTGCAGCTTGATGTTTAATTGTTGAAAAACTTTCGAGGCGCGTGCCAGGTTTCTGCTCTTTCCACTGCGAGTTCTATGAGCGTTTGGACTCGCAAATGTACGTGAACTCGCAAAATTCGCATCTGACCTTGTACACAGTTCTTTTCTTTGCAATTTGTTAAGGCGGTCTTTAGGTTTCTTGAAAATATATCCTACAGATTTTCAAGTAAACGGTTTAGCAAGAACATCCGTAAAAAAGACCCGATGCAGGCCGACCTGACAAAGAAAGCCACCACCGAGATAAATTGATATCAGTCCGTTTTGCAACCAAAAAGTGTAAAAGCTAACACAAAAACAGCATTCAACTTATGAAAGCTCTATTTTTTATCCTTGAAAGTTTAGACCAGTTACAAACCCTTTTTGATCAAAATCTATGCAGTATTTGTGTCGGAAGACGTATATTTAACAATTATTCCACGAACGCGCGTTAGATATGAGCTTTTAGATAGCGGACGAGGTGCGAAGCATCGAGTCGGCTACCATAAGCTCATATCCAACAAGCGTGAGTGGAATAATTGTTTTATTAGATACCAAATACTGGAACTGTTTTCTACCGAGTCGAGTTTTCGGCCAATTTAAGGGGAGATTTTCCGTAATAAAATTTTTAGTTTCCATATTTGGACATATTGCAGGATATAGGATTTATACCGTGAGTAGAGAGCCAATCAGATTACCGGAATTTCAATATCCAGTGCTCGGTATTTAATAAAACTAAATAGTGAGACAAATATGATGAACAAATTGTACACGCTTTTCGTTTTTTACAAGTGTTTACAATTCTTTCTTTCTTCAAGAGAAGTTCAAATGTACTTGATCGACCAGATAAATTATCTTCTGTTCAACGGCTCAACAATTAATGTCATTTATGTTTTTAAAAGCACAAAGGGAGCCTATAAAAGGCTCAGCCACGCTCCCTTTAGAGTTATTTAACAGAAACAAAAAATGGGGAAGTCGGCCGTGTAGAAGAGCAGAGAAGATGTCATCAGAATGGCATCCAGCACGCAAATAAATTGCATATATTTGATATAATTATGGATTGTTAACGAAACTAACGTGTGAAGAGGTATAAGTTAAGTAAGCATAAATTGTGCTCTTTTGAAATGCATAGAAATATAACATAGATAGAAAAGAAAGTAAGTAGGAAAGAAACTGACAGAAGTAAGATAACTTCTGTTTAAAATTTTTTGGCGCGCTTTTCAGCGCACGCCCGCGCTTGCGTAGATGTGTATGCATACATTGGCAGTTCGAAAAGCTTGGATTAAAACTAAGTCATGTATCGAAGAAATTGAGTTTATGTTAATGAATCGCCTGGTAAGTGATTAGCCTAGATAAAAAAAATCCGCATTTTTTGGGGAATTTTAGACCTTAAAAAGATTTTTAGAAAATTTTGAAATATTTAGAAATGAAAATATTTTTTCTGTCCAATAATGGTATTTTTTTAAAAAAATATGTTGACAAGATTGTTATCGATGACCAAATTGCTACCACACGGGTAATTGTTATCAATGTGAGATTACTTTGGACGAATAATTTTGATATTAATAAGCTCATGCAATCATAAACTACCTAGTTTATATCGTCAGGTGTACATTTTATCTGATTTGTCCTGAGCCTGAGCCTGTGTTGTCCCTGTATGTAAATATCAGTTCAGCGGTTTCTCAATGAGTAATAATCCCCACAGGACTCTGGGTGCGTCCTTTCTTGAAGGAAGTATTTTGTAGTTGTAAGTTTATTCCCGTTTTTTGGGGGTTTTTTTCCGACTGTCTTTTACAGGCCTATACACTGTAATGATGTCGGATTTACTTAAAGAGTAACTTCTAAAACCTAAAGACGTGTTGATCGTGAGATATTCGTCAACAATAACTGAAGAATTTTTGAGATTTTTAGAAGGATTTGTGAGATTTTTAGGGAAAAAAAAGAGATTTATTGAAATTTTGGCGGGATTATCTGGATAGTTTTTTTAGGCAATTTTTCGGGATTATTTTTATCTAGGCCTAGTAAGTGAGACTATGAGTCAGCTCGGCAATAACTAAAAGGGTTGTCGCACAACAACATAAAGTAACTTTTCGCTGGCGAATCAGCCGCGAAACACAGAGGAGAGTCACGCTTATGGCTGAACAACTCTCAATGCTTTGAAACTGATAGTGAAGATTGCAAGGCTGAGGCCCTACTATAAGCCGCCTGATAGGCTTGCATCGTGTTTAAGACAAAAGCTAAATAAAATTTAAAAAAGTGACGGTAAACTCAAGTGAACAGATGAACTTGTTACTTTAAAAGATGTTAAGAAAACGGAGATCGATGGAAATATATCTAAGAAATTCTATAAAAATTTTTACTAGATGTACTACACGCCTTTTTATAAGAACAACATTATAAGAACAGCGAGGCTCAAACTTGCCAAAAATGTAGAACAAGCTAAGAAAAAAATTGAGGTTCTGCTTCACATGCAGATGGTTCTTAATTAAAAAAACCGTGTATTTGGAGTATTTTAGGAAATTTTTTTTACTGTTGTTGTTCTTATGAATATTTTTAAAATAAGAACAGCTTAACTCTATCTTACACGGGGGGGATGGATTCCACCACTTTTGACTTTAGTTTTAAATAGCTTTTCAGGTATTCAGGCTATAGTGCTGATGTTTGGTGACTTTTCCTAAAATTTATCGCGTATTACATTTTTGTAAAAAATTGAGGGGTATGTTGTTATTCGTTTCCATGGCAACGGGTTATTGAAAGGGTACTTTTATGAAATTTTATCAAAAATTATGTTACTTCCGTTTACTGTCAATTTTTTCTTCAGATCTGAATAGAAAATGAACAATGACAGTCACAAACATCTATTTTCGCAATTTTAATCAATATAATAAAATACAATTAAGATCGATGGCGTCATAGGTATTGCGTAACACTTGGCCGACAAACAAAATTTCTTATATATTTACTTATTTTCATGAACAAATGAACTGGTTATGCATCAAACTGATAAGCAATATTGGTCTTAGTGACATTGTGTGTATAAACAAAAGGCATATTTGTAAATAGGAAGCACTTTATTTCCAAAAGAAGAGAGAAATGTTGTTCTTGCAAAATCAACATGTTGTACAAAAGGAATTGCCAAATTTATGTCAAAAACATTAAAGAATATTTTGTTGCACAGTGATTCATACTATTACCGACTTACATATTAGTTTTGATGATAAGTTTCAGCCAGTGAAAATATTAAATTTTTAAAATTATTGGTCAATTTAAACACTTTTACCTTATGATGACGTCATGGTGACGTCATATGTCAATTAAAGTAAACTAATTAAATTGTCTTGCGATTATCTATTACTGTACCAAATTTAGTTGAAATCCGTCAAATAGAACTAAAGTTACAAAGGTGTGATGGATTCCGTCCCCTCCTGTGACCAGCCAGCCAAAAAAGCCTATGTAAGATAGGGTTAAGAACAATTAACACTCAAATGAAATTCGTACAAAAACTTAAGAACAATGAGGCTCGGCCAAAATTTACTGGTTCGTGTAGGCGTGTACAATTAGAAGGAGATAGTTTATTAGAAGCAGAGTTAACTTATTCAGAAAAAAACATACAAAGACAATTACAATTTCAGTTAAGAAAAAAAAACCTTAGTATTGCTATCTTAAGATACTGAGAGACATGCTGGTTTTTATATCCAAAGGTGCTTCGTTCCAGATTTCAACTGCAGCGTATACTTATTTTGCGCCAAGCAGGTCGTAAATCGTAACTACGGCTTCTACGTGCAAGAAAAAGAATTTTGTTTGTCTTTAAACATGTTTATCTAACTATTATCGTGAAAAAAGCTAAGGAAACTTGATGTGATAATGATATTTGTGTTATTGAATTAAATTTATTCCGGTAATTTAAGTTTAACTACTTCAAAAATAACCAACACTTCATTGCAGTTTAAGAATGGGATTGCTCGAAACAGAAACAATTTTAACAATAATAATATCAATGCTAACAATGATAATAACAACAATAACATTAATAAAATCGGGGAATGGCTTCAAATATTTGCTGCTATTTGCTTCAAATATTGAACATCGGGTTACGGGTCCGATTGACCACCCTCATATGTTCGTGTGACTATTTTCTTGGAGTATGATTAAGAAGCTAATATAGCTTTGTTGTTGTTGTTGTCGCTTTAGCATGTTAATGTTATCATTTTTGCTATTATAATTATTACTATTATT
>JAOBRG010000652.1:0-10028 GCA_027574985.1 Umimayanthus nakama | reverse complement strand
GGTCTGGGTACTATATCAACTTTGTTATTCCGAAGGGAGCACATAAAATCGCTTATTTTGGCAATAAGCCGCCTTTAAAACAGTTGAGGCTGAAATTTCCTAAATAGTTAAGAACAACGAGACTCGGCCAAAGTTTACTGTTTCTTATAAAAAGCGTGTAATGTGCTGAATCATTATGGACAAACATGGCCAAGATTTCCATCGTAGTTTCCGCTTATCAAAAGATGGTAGCCTTGTAATTAAAACATATTTGCTATTAAATCTGGAAGAATATGGCAAAACATTTTATAACCCTGGTTAAAAGAGAGTAAATTTAAACAAAGCTATATCGGATAAGATCTAAAAACACGTTATCTTTGATGGTTCAGTGTTTTGCCTGAATCTGATGATGATTAAGCAAAACACCCATTTAGTTTTGCCACTCAGTTAAGAAAAACGCGTGCTTTAAAATATTTATTATCACATAAGTCAGTAAAAGCTAGCCAGAATACCACCCTTTGGTTTTATTGGTACACTTAGATCAGTTGTCGGCCGCTTTTCTCAAGCAGCATATACTTGTAAATAAAATGACAAGTTTCGCTGGCAACGGAAACAGAATGTCTCGAAATTAAGGCAGCAAGATCACGCAAACGCACCTGCGCATTTGAATTGCAAAAAAAAAAACAGATTTGGGTAACAATTTGAAATGCTGAACAACTTTTGTGATAGACTTAAACATAGCCTTTTGCTTCTCTGCAACTAATCTACAAAAGTAACCATGACTAACTTCTTAGACTTTGCTTGCAGCTGCTAAGGGAGAAAAACTGCCCGGAAAATTAATAGCCATTTGTTTGGTATGAACATAGTACTCGTGTGACAGTTTGAGCCAAACAGATAGTTGTCGCCCAGGTAACGAAAAACTTGGTTTTCGGCTTTCTCTTAGTCATCAATTCCTTCGATAATTTTTTGTCAATGTTGAATGCAGTGTGCTTGCAGTTGACTCGGTGGATTCACTATGCGGACCAGCTCCACTCCACGTAGTGGCAACCTGTGTCGCCAACGGACTGTGCAGCATTGTGGCCGTCACCGGAAACGTGGTCATCTATCTTGCAATCCTCCGCAACTCCTCGCTCCACACTCCTATGTATGTGTTGCTGTGCAATCTCGCCATCTCTGATCTCGGCATGGGACTATTCGCACAGCCTCTCTTCATTGCTCTAAGAGTGGCAGAATCTCGGAGGCAAGTTGATTTATCTTGCAAACTCGGCGTTGCATATTTCTTAATAACGGGCTGCCTCGCGTGGCTTTCCCTGTTGACTGTTACTGCCGTAAGCATTGATCGCTTTCTCGCGGTGCATCTTGCTATCAAATACCGTAGCGTTGTAACAACCAGAAAGGCCAAACTGGTTGTCGCTTTCCTTTGGATAATCGCCGTTATTGTCGGAATGATTTACGTGATCGATATCACCGTGTACTTTGTGGTCATTATGACTATTATCAGTTTGTGCCTGTTGCTTGCCTCCTGTAGTTACTTCAAAATAGGCCAAAAACTGCAGCATCACCATGCTATGATACAGGGCCATAATCACTACGCCAAGACCAGGCGACAACACAATAGCTCATTCAACGTCGGACGCTACAGGAAGACAGTGCTACCTGCTCAACCTGTGTTTCTCGGTGGCGCTAAAGCTGATCGGGCGCACGAGTACCGTTCACGGCGCTTACCTGATCACGGCCACCCTCGTGCTGTGAATCTCGGCTCTCAACCCTTGCCTGTATTACTGGAGAATATCAGAGCTACACCTCGGCATCAAACAGCTACTGGGTTTGGAAGCTGCTGGTTTAGTAAGAGAAAGCAGTCTACAAGGAAAGTGACTCGACACTGGATAGCACTGTAAAGAGACATTTTGAGTTTGGGACAAAGTTATTAGACTTTCTCATTTTAATTTATAAGAGTGCTAATGATATTTTAAAATCACATTATATTCGTGTACAGGACCCTGACCGCGTCTTGTCACGTACTACCAGTCGACAACATATCGATCTTTGAAGTCCAGGTTTCTTCAAGATTGAATGGTGCATTTTTCTTTGGGATTATCTGTCTTGGTAGTATTGAATTTGCAGTAAATATGTTCGCTTTAGCAACAGTTTTCAAAGTTTCTGTCGGTTTGGTGTGATGAAAGGCCACTAACACCGGTTTGCCTGAGTAATGCGTTGCTTTTATCGTCCAACCAAATTTATGGTTCTACGAGTACCACGTCGCTCGCAGCAGTTTTCTTTAATCATTTATTACTAGAGTAATTACCGGCTTTTAAGAACCCGGTTTTTCCAAGTTAGTCTAAACAGATTGTTATGTAAATGGTGTTTAGTGGAGTTTTAGGCTATTTAGGTTCTTAAACCGGTTCTTATGATATGGTATCAGTGCCTAGTAGAAGGGTGACCTGTATACACGTTTATTTATATTTCATAATTCGCAAAGGTCGCCTTTAATATAAGTGAATAAATGTGCAGTGCAGCTGCCACGTATTATTCTAATGTCAAAACTGGTCTGGGCTTTGGACAGAACTGTATATAATCATGGCCCATTTTAGTAGAAATTTCCATTCTCGATAGCGGGCTAAATATTTACTTAATAATACAGTCATATACAGGTATACACCTTCTCCATAAAAACTTGACCAAAAAGCTAAAGAAACATAAATCATGAAAGATGTGACCCCGTAGAATGCTGGGTAACCTCACCATGTGGAAAGTGCTCGCAGCTTCCATCTTAAAGAAAAAGCAATCTGTTGAAGTTGCAATGATACGTAAATGAGATCCGTAGTCAAGCAACTTGCCAATTTCTAAGCTATTACCTAACATCCCTTGGCATCACATCCTTGATGATTTAAATTTGTTTTTGGTCAACCTTTTTTGAAATAGGAGAATATATCTTTTATAAACAATTATTTTAAGAAAATAATAATTTTAAGATAATAACTAACGGCAACCTTTTAAGGTACTTTTAATGTACGTATGAGAGTCATGTCTTTTATCTTTACCTGAAGATCTTTAAGGGTTCACTTTCTAGAACTCGTGGGCCATAAACGTTAATTTTGAAATAAAGAGAAATTAACAAGAAAAACAAGTTGCTACAATGGCTTAACCACTGTGCCGTACCATGAAAGACGCCCACGTCATCATAGTTTGATCTCGCGTAACGCATGCCCCAACCTGCCAATAGCTCCTTAGCTAGGTTTGACGCCACAGGGGAAGAAATAGTACGGATTCCAGGCCTGCACGTACTAGCTCTTGTGCTTAGTCTGCTCTATACTCAAATGCGGATAAATTATCGTACTGTTTTGCGGGCTGTTCTTTATTTATGGGGGGGGGGGGAGTTGGGTTGGAGGGTATCGAGACACTTTGTGGTTAAACCGTTTTCTTACAGGCCTTTTAATGTTATTTACTGGTCACTAAAACTCAGTGACAGAGGTGGAAAGTGGAAAAACGTAAAAAGTGTGAAAACTGGTTTGCGATCTTAAGCTGCGACGTGAAATAAACCCTCTCGATCAGGCAAGGGCCGACAACCAAAGTCACGATATCCTTCAAATGAAAGCTGTAAATAATGTTAAAAAGTAATTTGCGAAAGGCACAACAGCTTAAATGGTAGATAGAAACGATCTCAAACATTCTTGTGTTTAAAAGTAGTTTAAAAGAACTCCGAGCTGAAGTCTTGAAACTTAGTTAATAGACAAGGTGAATTTGAAATGTAGACGTTTTATTGAAAGTATTTTCTATTTAACATTTAAGTTCTTGTTTAACAAGCGAATAAATACTTATTATCATTATTATTTCTATTATTATTGTTATTATTATTATTATTATTATTATTATTATTAATCTTTGCAGAAATACAGCAGAAATTGCAAACATGGCAGATAAATCCAAAGAGAGATACAAAACCCCAATCGCAGATATTGCAAATATCGCCAGTCGTACTTACTTTTCTTTTTGAGCTCCTGATTGAGTAAATGTTTTATAGCCACAAGTATATTTGTTCTGCAAGATTAATGCAATTCGTTAGCAGTCTCGACTACAAACATTCAGTTTGGAGTAAGTGTCTTACAGAACAACTCATTCCGGGAAGAAGGAGAGAATCAACTTACTGTGATCACAGGTTGCCCAATCTCTCAACTAGTATTTGATGTTTATACTGTGGCTTTGAACGAGCGCTGCATATTACAAGAATTTGTATGGGAATTCACTCTATTCATTAATATTCTGTAGAAATAAAACTCACAAAACAATATTGTCTTTTGCTCCATGCGGAATCCCGGGCCGTTACGACCATTATTAAGTAAATTATAAGAAAGTGAAAGGTTGGGAAACGAGAAGAGCGAGAGGGTGGAGAAGCCACCTTGGTGTGAGAAGAGGCGGCACTTGCCAGTTTAATGTTGCAACCTGTTTACAATTTTTAAAACAGGGGGGGGGGTCAGTGAGCCTCCGCATCGTTAGGGGTCTGACACAGATCTGGATCGGGAATGCTGGCGGACGCTTCTTTATAGCGTGTTTTTGTATTTGTACCATGTATGTAACTTTTGCCAAACTGAAGTTTATTGAGCTTGACCGTAGCAGCTCTTGTAGCTATATTAGAAACCGCACTACAGGAAGTTTTAAAAAGAATGTACGAGATTCGAGAATCAGTTAGGTTTCTGGGTGATTGTTTTGATGGAGTAGCAAATTATTGAGCAAGTTACCATACCAGCGGATGAAAAGTAAATTTTTACGATAGTGGGTTTACTGCAGCAACATTCAAAGGGTTGGACAGTACTCGCAAAGCGATATATCTACCGGAAAAACTAAGAATTGCTGGGGTGATTCCTGTGTACAAAATGTGGTGCTAGAGCGAAAATGAACAATTACTTGCCTGTTTCCCTTTGTCTTTAATAACCTTCCTGACGAATTGATGTACAACAGACTGACGAGAGGAATAGTCGGTCTGGTTTTCGTGCTAAGCACTCAACAAATTATGCATCTTTGATTCCTCCTTGGTCTGCCTTTATGGTATAATTTGTGTCGAGCTCGAAACGTTAGTGTATATATAACTTTTCTTAGTAGGTGTGTATTTTCTTCCCGAGGAAGACTTCGCTCTCTTAACTTCGAAGGGCAGGCGAAAGATTTTTTAGATGCTGTTTCGAATAGCAGTAGAATTAAATTAGATTTTATATCTGTAGCTTTTTATTATAAATTTATTTTATTTCTGATGTGCGACAGGTCAGTATGCCATTGTTGTTGTGGTGTTTATGACGCTCAGCTCTGATTGCTGCTAACTATTAATTAAAAATACAGACAGAGTAAAACAATTCAAAAAATGTACTTTATTAGACATTCTTGTTCTCAATTTATTTTTTATCTTCACGCGTCCTTAAGCAATAGACTTGATAGTAGAAATGTAGAAATGCGCAGAATGTGAAAAGCTTTGCTCTAATACTTCGAGTGATTGAGTTATTTTGCATAGCTGCTTTAAAATATGCATCGCTATTTCTATCCAGCACACAGGTGTTACTTTTATTTCGCGGCCACGTCGATGAAAACTGTACCCCGCGTCACGGAGCCTTTCTACATCGATAGCATTCCTATTCGTTGTAATATGGAGATGACCAGATGAGATAAATGTTATTAGAAAACCTTTTTTGGGTTTTCCTGGCCGCAGAAACAACAGAGCAGACCTCTGCATGGCTTCAGAATTTTGATATTCCTTCAAATTTGTGGTTCAACATCGGGACCTGGTATATAGAAGCGCCAGTTCGGCCAAATGCTGCAGTGAGGTCCGGCTCTTGCACATTACACTTTATATGGTGACCACGTTTCAGAAATTCATCTGACTGTTCCACTGAGTTGCAATTGTTGCTCCAACTGGTATCCAAGCCCCAGTCCATATGAAAGCAAGGTAAATGTTTCTTTGGTGGAAGACAGATCGAGCATTACGGATTGATTAAATGATATTAGTAACAATACTTTAATAAAACCAAAACTGTACTACCATAGTTAAGTTAAAAAAGAAATTACAACATTATACTACATGCCAAATTTGATAGAAGTGTTTAAACATTTAGAAACGAATAACGGTTAAACACACTTTTGACCGCTGTTTGTAAAATTGTTTAAAAGTAATGTGTGACAAAATGTTTGGTGCAAAAAGACGGGGGGGGGAGTACAGTAAGTTGTATTGAGCTGATCGTGCGGTTAGCGAGGGGGTGGAGCTGGGGATATTTTGGGACACGTGTTTGCCATATTTTTAAAAATTTGATTGCAAATTGTTGAAGGGCGAGGACAGGGAACTTAAGAAGGTTGCTTTTCACGTAGCTGAAGTTTGTCGGAAACAGATGCGTAACATTCGAGAAAGAGTGGTGCGATACTCAACAAATTGTTTGCCAGTATTATTCGAAATCATCTCTCTCGATGTCACTTTCTAGGCAGTCTGAAATATATGGCCAAACTCGGTTTTCTTAATTTTTTTTACATACTTTTATCTTCAGGATTTGACGGGGATAAATGACCAGAAATTGTATGTATTTTGAATACCATTTCCATTGCGTTGGCTCGGTAACACCCATTCGCAAATGGTCTGCGCGTGTTTGCAAGGAATTACAGCTGACAGAAAGCAACCTCAAATCAGCCGCTAGCAATTGCGTCTTAGTGCACGTGTTTCAAGTTTTGTAACCGAAATAGCTTTGGGATAAATGAAATCAATAAGTTCGAACACGGCAAGAACGTTAAAACAACACACAAAGTGTGTTGACTCTAAAAGATAAATGCAAAGTTGAAACAACCAAGCCATGAGCTGGTACGAAAAACCCTTATATTCCGTAGCGAAAAAGTCCTTATCTACGAAGTTAGAAAATAATGTTAAGGCGGAAAACTAAGTTGTGATTAGTTATGCTTTAGATGGCTTGAAAAAGAGATAAGAAAATGGTTAAACCCTTTCACGTCTGAGCTTTTTTGTTCTCAAAAACGTTTGGGGAAACTTGGCAGGATTCATTTCTCTGTCACCACTTTTTTTTTACAAATGACTGCAGAATTACCATTTTATAAGGTACTTTAATGTTTATGACCTATTCTCACCACAAAGCGTTAGTGGTAGCTGACGTAATTATTACATCTTTTCTTTTCTTCAGTTGGCTTTAAAGCTACTGTTTACCATCATGGCAACAGCTTCTTGCCTATGTCAACAAAATCATTTCAAAATTTTTCCAATGAAATTTTAGGAAACGCCACCAATTCTTGTTTTGCTAATTTTAAAATGCTTCCCGCCAGAGAGTAACAACAAAAAATGTAAGAGGGTGAGGAGGGGTGGGGAGGGGTGATTCAGACTGCCTCATGGTAGCAACATGACTATCAAGTACCTGTACATTTCCTTCTCGTTTTATTTTTGGTGTTTTGGAGTCATGAAATATTACCATAATAACGTAGCAAGAGTTTTTATCAACCACCTTAAAATTAAAAAACGTTTCGGAAAATTTGTACAGTGAGTTATTTAGAAACTTAAATAAATCAGTATTTCTAGCATTGAAAAGTGCCATACTGCCAAACGTTTATTCTGTTTTATTTTTACAGAACTTTTCTTTTCGATGAGAAAGATATTTCTGTCCGTTCTCCACCATTGTGCCAAATGTTAAAGTTTTCATCGTCAACTTTAAGAGATATTTTTGATCGAAATCTGAATTTTCAGAAAATGTAAAGTTACAAGATGTGCCGCGTAAACACCCGCAAAATCAGTTTCATTTTAGATCGATTGTTGTGGGCATCGGCCGTGAATCAGTGGCAGTGTTTAGCGGCCCAAGCTGCAAGCGCCAAGAAACCACTTCGAGCAACCTTAAACCTGCGGCACGGTCAATAGGTGCTCTATGAGTTATGTGGGGATGTAGATTGAGGAGGCGGGTTAACTGCGTCTGAAGCCATAATTTTATCTTTTATCCTCATGAATTATTAACTTACGTAGATAATATCATCAGCGGCATCTCCGAGCCAAAAGCTGTCGAGAAAATCTCAGTCCGATTTCAAGATTGTTAAAGTTTACCGTGGCAATAGCTTCAGACTGAAAACTTTGCTCTGTAGAGCAAATACAAAATCTAAAACAATTTGTTATTTACTATGCGACTTCATTCTTCGGTAACTTAGTAACTCATACTATCGTCACTTTGTGCAGCATTAACAATGTACGAAGACAACATTGTCCTTGTAACCGCAACTCTCCGATGTCACTTATACAAAGAATGGCAAAAGAGGGCTAAAAGTCTAACTTCTTCTGGAAATAGAAGTTTCAACCTCAAGACTGCCATTATTACCAAGCAATGAGGAGTTCAAGTTTCAAGGATGATTTCACAAATAACTAAAGGTAGGTAAAAAGGTAGTGTAACTAACACCTTACGTCTGCACTTACAAAACTCACGTTACTTTTTGCCAAACCACCAGAAAGTATAAAGTCATACATAGTAAATTAAAGAATCTTCAGGTAACTCAGTAAAGGCTGGTTTCTTCCTGAATCTTTCAAAAAAGTTAGCAAATTAAATTAATGGTTTTTCAAATTAGAAGTATTTGGAAACGATACGTCCGTTGGCCGGCTAAGTTCCGAGCCGTTTTCTGAACAGTTTTTGAACCGTAGCTTATCGAAGTTGTTCTTTTTCGCATTTAAAAAAACCAAAGATTTAATTGGCTTTCTCTTTAATTTTTCATAAAAGTAACAAAATTTAAATGATGGTTTTTGAAATAAGAAGTATTTGGAAAGGATACGTCAGTTGGCCCGCTAAGAGCATACCATTGTGACGTAATGTTAAGCTGGGTTAATTTAAAAGCGCAACGTTACAGCTGTTTTTTGTATCCTTATTTCAACGGCATTAATCGGAGTTCATAAACAAGATATGGAACTTAAAACTACGTTAACACTTTTTAAAATAATTACCTAATGTCACAAGTTCCGAGCCGTTTTCTGAAACGTTTTTGAACAGTAGCTTATCGAGGTTGTTGTTTTTCACATTTAAAAAAACGCAAGATTTAATTGGCTTCCTCTTTAACCTTTCAAAAATGTCACAAAACTAAATTGATTGTTCTTGAAGTAGAAAGTATTTGGAAAGGATACGTCCGTCGGCCTGCTAAGAGCATACCATTGTGACGTAATATTAAGCTTGGATAATTTAAAGGCGCAACGTTACAGATCTTTTCTCTATCCTTATTTCAACGGTATTGATCGGAATTCATAAACAAGATATGGAACTTAAAGTACGTTCACACTTTTTAAAATAAGCTTAGGAAAGCGATATTTCTTTTGCATTAATCTAATAGAAAATGTGCGGTCAAACTGGGCTATTGTTTGACAGAATATGTTTTGGAACGCAAATTGCAAACGAAGTTTAGTATTCCAATGAGGCTTTGTGCACGCGCATTATTATGTTTTCTGCATATTAGAAGATTTATATGAACCCTTCAGTTTCTTCTGGGAATGTGCGCTACTCTTCTTGAGATACTGTTATTTTATTGTAAACGTGTTTAGTTGTGACTGGAACAATATCATTTCTGAGTTAGGAGCGCGCGAGCAAGTGTCACAAGTTCCGAGACGTTCTCTGAACAGTTTTTGAAGCGTAGATTATGGAACTTGTGGTTTTTCGCATTTAGAAAAACGTAAGATTTAATTGGCTTCCTCTTTAACCTTTCAAAAATGTCACAAAACTAAATTGATGGTTTTTGAACTAGAAAGTATTTGGAAAGGATACGTCCGTCGGCCTGCAAAGAGCATACCATTGTGAGGTATTATTAAGCTGGGTTAATTAAAAGGCGCAACGTTACAGATCTTTTCTCTATCCTTATTTCAACGGCATTGATCGGAATTCATAAACAAGATATGGAGCTTAAAGCTACGTTCAAACTTTTTAAAATAAGCTTAGGAAAGCGATATTTCTTTTGCATTAATCTAATAGAAAATGTGCGGTCAAACGTGGCTATTGTTTGACAGAATATGTTTAGGAACGCAAGTTGCAAACGAAGTTTAGTATTCCAATGAGGCTATGTGCACG
>JAOBRG010000641.1:0-10028 GCA_027574985.1 Umimayanthus nakama | reverse complement strand
ATTAAATGAGTGAGTATTTTCTCGGGACTTAATTAAGTGCCCGAATTAGAGAGGTGTTCGTGTAAAGAGATTCGATTATACTTAACTCAAGATTTATACAGTTAAAGGTGGCTCGAAATAGTTTCTTGAAGCGCACGGCATAGGCCGCTGATTGCGCGTGCTTGCAGGAGTGCACCAGGCCCTTGCAGGCTCAAATAACGCGATCTTGTACTCTCGAAAATTTTGAAATAATTAGATTTCGATCAAAACTATCTCTGAAAGTTGACGATGAAAATTTCTAGAATTTGGCACTGTGGAAAAGAACAGGCAAAAATTTTTATTCCGATCGAAAGAGAAAAATCTGTAAGAAGCAAACAGAACGAACAGAAAAATCGCAGACTTTCTGTGAGACATTCTTACAGAATCTTTTGAAAATTGGCAACTTGGTAGGTTTAAAATTCAAAACAATCTTGAAAATTTGAAAAAAAATTCACCGTAAAATCTTTACGGAAAGTTGGAGTTTCGGATACAAAGAAGTTTGATAAAAACTCTTGCTACGTCACCATAGTAACATTCATGACTCCAAAGTATCAAAGCAAATTGAGAAGGAAATCTGCAGTTGTAAATTTGAGTCATTTTGCTATCATAAAGGCAATAACAATACAAATAAATGTTAATCTTGTAAAAAATCTCAAAAACTATTCGAAGCCACCTTAATCCCCGTACCTTGCGACTGTCTCTCTTTGCTTCTGTTGTAGCAGTCCAGGCGAACTTGATCAGCTCTCGCACTTCACCGTTCGTACCCAGCCCACTGCCGTTCAACCAGAAAGTCACGAGAACAAGTGGACGCTTGTTCGAACTTTCTCTATTAATCGGAAAACATGAGTTAAAAAGATTTTAATATTGTTGATCCCTTTACTTTAGAAATACTGCGTATCAGTACATGATTGACTCTACACCTAGAGTATCTTCACATGGATTTTCAGATCTGTCTTGGATATACTAAAAAAAGGTTTACAAAGAAAGAATTAAATACGGTTTTGAGAAAATGGAGAATTCTGGCTATCAAAAATGGTGCAAGTAAGAGACACGCACTGCCTCAAATGTTTAGGAATACAATGTCTTTCTGTCTAAATTTTCATTCAATGCACTTTAGAGCTAGCCCTGCAGTTAAACCAGATCTTTAATCTACAGAGTTTGGGTCGTTATCATTCTCTGATACCAGTGAAACGTTTTACAGCTTGTTGTAGTTTGTTGGAATTACCTGAGCTAGGACGTTGTCTGCCGAAAACGTCAAGTGTGTATATTTCACCTGGTCACCGATTACAAACAATCCTGAATTTTAGGGGTTGTTTCCTAAATTCAATTTCTACATGTAAAATTTCTTTGAACTTGAAATAACGTCTAAGTTAGTCTATCTCTCATATCGTTCTACATACAAAACACGGCCAGCAAAGTATGAAACATTTTGAATCTATTTGTCTGTGCGCTTCACAAGTGCATCACCAATACCTGCAAGGTCCAACATAATCAGCGAAGTCTTTCTCCAGCAATGACACAAGGAACTTTAGAAGAAGAAAACTGCTCTCCAGCCAGCTTACATCCCTGAAAAGGGTTTTAAAAATGGTGTTTAAGAACAAATTCAAATTCCGCATGAAAGGTTTTATGTAGAGCTTTTGCTTCTAGGTCTCCAAGACTGCGTTTTCTAGAGGAACGTGTCACTCACCCTTGCTCAACAGTTTGTGTGCCATCTGCATTGCTTTCGAATCCCAAAAGAAACCTGTGACAAATCAAACAAATAGCCCGTGTGTATACTATGTATTTAGCTATGTTGATAAACAGACTACGATTAGTTGAAGCTCGAAACTAACACATTTGCGAATGCTTTACGAGCCAAAAGTAGGGTTACCAAAAAAGGGTTTGAAGTTAATTTAAAGTATCGTTTTTATTCTACCAGTCCGACAGCTTCGTTCTAGTTACATTATTTTAACTTTCATAAATTCTTTAAATGCAGGATACGCCTTTTCAAGGTTTTAACAATCAAACCAAAAGTTTTCTTTGAAAACCTCGAGCTAAATATAAAGTTTACTTAACAATCAAAGGCGTTCAGAAAACTGTTTGTAATAGTTTCCAAACTTTTCAAACAATTCCGGTTTTTAACTTTTACTGTTCGCGTTGCAGTTTTTGTTCCAACGGTTGCCAGGTACTTGTTGCCGGCTTGGTGTATTTTCAAATTGCTGTTGATCGTCTTCTCAAATACTGTATGTATTCAGTTTTGTACCTTTCTCGTTAAGTCGACGTAGCCAAATTAAATATGAGTTTTAATCAACAAAGGTTGGTAGCTTTAATTATTTCTGCCCGTAAGAATTGGTGTAACGCCAACATTTCCCCCGATGACTCTCATCAGAGCAGACTAAAGCCACATTCACACTAGCAGTTAAACAGGTTTCAAGTAATCGTAATTGAGAAACGTTTTGACAGTTGAACTACTCAAACTGGCTTAAAACCTGTATATTTGTTAACTCAACGTTAAGACACTGAAATGTTCGTTTTACAACCCTCGACAACCTATATTAACATGTTACAATAGCAACACTTTTAAGTCGAACAAGTTTAATATAATCATGTTGAGTGTTTGGTATGAACGCGGTATTAGAGCCAAACCTCGCAGGCGAAAAACATGTCATATCAGCCCTTGTTAGTTAAATTCTAAATTCAAGTTCGTCGTCAAATGCAGCAAAAACCCCAGCTTTTTTCAAAACTAGTCTTCCAATGTTTCACCACACCTATGCCTAGTTCACATTTGTAAGCCGTGCTGGCTACAACTATTGAAATGATCAGCTCTGCATGCAAGTGTGAAGTTATACTGCTTTCTTGTGTAATTAAACGATTGAACTTGCCATTTTCAAAACAAGTAGAAAAGTCTCATCATGATGTAAAAATTTGTCCGTTTTTCAGCATTTTTCAGGTTACCATAATATATCATTTTATTATTGAAAACAGAGTACAATATCATTCTCAACCGCTGCCACGCCATAGCCGAATTCCAGTTGTGTACCAAATCTCACATTCACACGTGCAACTAACCTGATTGGCTGTCGAACAAAATCCCACAAAGTTCCAGCCGTCTGCAAATCAGAACCGCTACACTCTTGAGGAGTCGTCAGGGCCACTTGGTACAACTCTCTGTTAACTGATGGGGGGTGAAGGTACAACAGGCGCTGCAGCAGATTGTAGGCTTTGTAGGATAATGCCGTTGATGGAGACTTCTGTTGCAACAAATGAATAAACAATACATTTATACTTGGTTAACTTATCACGACTTTTACTTAAACCTTGAAAACGACAATAAGTATAACACTGGTGGCGGTGATGACAATAATCAGGATTGCCACTATTAACTGGATATGAAATTCAAGAACTTTTCCAGGACTTTTCAGGACCTTTTTAAGCAAAATCAAGGACTTTCCTTACCAAAAAACACTTTGTTATTCTGTATATTAATTTAACAATGAGCTTTACAAGACCTGCTTCTTGGGAAAAATCAAGTCCCTGTTTTCGTTTTCATACATTGTTACACCAAAAGTTTTATTTCTGGTTGTGGCAAACTACTCATTTTGATTATCAATTGCAGTTAACGGTGAAAAATTTTGCTCATTCCAGGATATTCCAGGACCACAACCCGAATTCAAGGACTTTCAAAGGCCTCGAATTTTCTTTTACCAATTCCAGGATTTTCAAAGACCGTGGCAGCCTTGAATAAGAGTTGTTGGAAACTTACATGTAATGAATTTCAAGACTGAAAAACACCCACCAATAAGATGTCTTGCGTTAACGTACTGACAGTCATGGCTTGTGGAAGCCATTTGGACAAGTTACAAGGATGAAGAATACTCACCAGAAGGATGTCTTACTGTACATCACGTTATGGACAGTGATGGATGGTGGAAACTTACTGGAAGAGTTCAACAGTAAACTAGAGAAAACTCACCATTTGGATGTCTTACATCACGGTATGGACAGAGATGGATGGTGGAAACTTACTGGAAGAGTTCAACAGTAAAACTAGAGAATACTCACCAGAAGGATATCTTAAATCATGGTATGGACAGTGATGGATGGTGGAAACTTACTGGAAGAGTTCAACAGTAAAACTAGAGAATACTCACCATTTGGATGTCTTACATCACGGTATAGACAGTGATTGATGGTGGAAACTTACTGGAAGAGTTCAACAGTAAAACTACAGAATACTCACCAGTAGGATGTCTTACATCACGGTATGGACAGTGATGGATGGTGGAAACTTACTGGAAGAGTTCAACAGTAAATTAGAGAAAACTCACCAGTAGGATGTCTTACATCAAGGTATGGACAGTGATTGATGGTTGAAACTTACTGGAAGAGTTCAACAGTAAAACTAGAGAAAACTCACCAGTAGGATGTCTTACATCAAGGTATGGACAGTGATGGATGGTGGAAACCAACTGAAAGAGGTAAAGAGTGGATAATACTTACAAACTGGTAGGGTGTCTTGCTTCACAGTATGGAGAGTGATGGACATTGAAAATTCATCGGGAGAGTTCAATAGTGTAGAATACTCACCAGTAGGATGTCTTGTATCACAATGTGAACAGTGATGGCTGGTGGAAACCAACTGGAAAAGGTAAAGAGTGGATAATACTTACCAACTGGTAGGGTATCTTGCTTCACAGTATGTAGAGTGATGGATAGTGAAAATCTATTGGGAGAGTTCAATAGTGTAGAATTCTCACCAGTAGGATGTTTTGTATCGCAATGTGAACAGTGATGGCTGGTGGAAACCAACTGAAAGAGGTAAAGAGTGGATAATACTTACCAACTGGAAGGGTGTCTTGCTTCACAGTATGGAGAGTGATGGACATTGAAAATTCATTGGGAGAGTTCAATAGTGTAGAACACTCACCAGTAGGGTGTCTTGTATCACAATGCGAACAGTGATGGCTTGTAGAAACCAATTGAAAGAGGTAAAGAGAGGATAATACTTACCAACCGGTAGGGTGTCTTGCTTCACAGAATGGAGAGTGATGGATAGTGAAAATCCATTTGGACAGTTCAATAGTGTAGAATACTCACCAGAAGGATATCATGTATCACAATGTGAACAGTGATGGCTGGTTGAAACCAACGGGAAGAGGTAAAGAGAGGATAATACTTACCAACTGGTAGGGTGTCTTGCATCACAGTATGGAGAGTGATGGATAGTGAAAATCCATTGGGAGAGTTCAATAGTGTAGAATACTCACCAGTAGGATGTCTTGCATCAGCGTATGGACAGTAATGGCTGGTGGAAACCTGTTAGATGACAGAAACGAAGAGATGGCTCCTAATGCTCCATTAACAACATTCTCTTCCAAACAACTGTCAACTGCATTTCTGATGTAGCTTCCAAACTGGGCCTTTCTTCTAGACTGCATTCAAGAAAAACGTGCCAAAATTAAGATTGTAGGAAGACGTCTACTGTATTCATGCCTACTACAGAACTTAACAATTATGAATGAATGTTTGAGTTCCAGAGCTCACCTTTGTTGCCGAACCAACTTTAGTGTTCTTGCTTTGATAAATATTGCAGTGGGTTGACACATTTAGCCAATCAGAGTTCAGAAAGTTCATTGCCTGTTAACAAAACCAAATCTTCAGTGTTCTGTATTGAAGTTATGTTGGTATTTTTTCTGGATAACTGTTACATGGTTCAAACATATCAGTAGCTACTTTTAATATGATTGGGCTGATCACCAAAAATGCGATGGCAAAGTTTCTGAAGAGCAAATCAAAAAATGTTTACTTTTCCAGAAGTTTTGTACTCCTATTTCATCCAGTTGAAGAGCTTGGCGCAAAAACAGCCTAAATGACGATTTATGGTGAGTTTTAAAAATACTGGGAAATTTGGTTTTTTTTTCACAGCTATACCTTATGCTAGGCTAATGGTAAATAATTAATAAATAGGTTTTTTAAAGACCGATCAATCAAGATTAAGAACAGAAGTGATTTTACCCCCAGCAGAGATTATAGGAATTTCTTGGCATTTTTGGAAGCTTTTCTTTCCCAGTCAAAAGTAAACTGAAGTGGTGTTCTTTTGGGCGAAAATTCTAGTTGTATTGCAAGATTAAAATGTTGGTTACTTTACATGAGTCCTGGTCACTGTAGCATAGCATGAACACAGATATTTTCGAGGTTTTGTGAATGTTGGTCCAAAATCGTCACTTAGGCTGTTTTTCTACGGAGCTCTTCAATTACAAATTTTGTTATTGTACATTTTCTCCAGCTTGTGCAGTATGAATTGTATGATGTACAGTAGGATCATGTTAAGTACTTTTACCATCCCTTTACTGTTTTTCTACTCTACATAATTCATGCTGCATGCCTTTCCCAAAGCAAGCAGCTTTTGTCCTAGGGTTTAAGGGACTATAATACTGAGCACATATTAAGGCAGACCTGTCCCCCTGATATTTATCACCAGAACATATGCAACACATTCACCAGATTACATGTACCTTCTTGGTTTTTTTACTTGAAGGTGTTAAACCTGCAGGAAGTTTCTTTTTCCTCTTCATTGTAATTGATTGGTGACTCTCCTTTCCCTTTTCACAAACAGTGGCCAGAATGTTTTCCTTATTCATTTTGTTTGTACTTGACCAAGTTGCTCTCCTTAACAAACTACAACCCAGCGGCAGAGTGGGTGTGTTAAGAGATTTTCCTTGGCACCTGATCGTAGTACATGTAGATTGTAAAGCTCCTTTCGGATTATAGCTTTTAATGTCAAACTCTGCAGCTTGAGGAATGGGGTCCTGTAGTTTGATAGAAAATCATGTTGTTTTAACAACATATGTCCTCAAATTAGTATATTGTAATTATATTAGTTATTGTCAAACTCAATTAAACACAAATATACCAACAGCACAATTAAACTTGTCTTTTGCAATGTAGGATTGAGAGTATCAACACTGATACATGTTAACACACACAAAAAATTTATTTTCATATCATTGGTAAAGTCATCTACCATGTTTGTTTTCTATTTAGCCCCCATTCTCTAAAAGAAATATAAGTACTTTGCAACAACTTGTGGCTGTATATGTTGCAGTAAGTTTTTAATTTCAGTTAATATTTGTTTTTATAAACTCAAGTTAATTTTTTTCATACTAGTTAATTTTTCTAACTAGTTTTTTTTTCTAACTAGTGAACTTTTTTCTAATTAGTTATTCTTTTCTAACTAGCCAAAGACTGACTAGGCTGACTGATGGCATGTACTTTTTTTTCCACTATCTCCCCCCCCTGAGATCTAACAACCAGACCCTAATAGGTTCATATTTGTTTTATTAAGACAATTTTGACCAGATGTTGTAAATCTTATTAGACATGAGTGTTATTTACCCTCAGAATGTACTCAGGGATGAAGTCAGGTGACAGACAAGGTAATCCAGCCTTTCTTAGTCCAGCAATGACAGGCTCGAGATTCCTTTCAGTGAAGACATGTGTGAGTTTGCCAGCAATAAGGCTTGCCATGTCATAGGGTGGTTTTCCACCCACCACAATTGCTCCTCCAGCTTCTAACAATCTGTAAACAAAGTTTATATACCCATACATGTAAGCGGTCAATGCCTTGCAGTGCCATAGCTGGGCAAAATGTTTGGAGGGTCCAGCTTGGCCAAGTGAAATCTCTTGGGATCCAGAGGAAAACCTTCGGAAAATTTTTGAACTTTTTGTACCTGAAATCACTGCAAAGGCACCAATTTACAAAACCAGCTCCTATATATAAAGTAGGGGCCATCTATAGGCTAAAGCCAGCAATATCCTAACAATTTCAGGCTGTTTTTGTCTAATATTTTCAGTCAATCTCTACAAAAAAACTAGTAGTCTAGATATCTTGGTTTTTGTAAACAGTCAGTAAATTTGAGCAAATTTGGAAAAAATTATTTTGAGCGCTGACAATATGTCACTAAGCCTTCAATACCTTTTATATGCAAGTCTCCTGTTGGCATCGCTTACTACAACAAGGGCTCTCCACTGACCAAAAGGCCTTGAATCACATGGCTTCTTATTCAGAATGTTCCTCCACCGCCGAGGAGCCAGAACATGTGACATTGGGATTTTCTTATTTTCCCTGTTTGAGTCCCACTCATATATGTTCTCTTCCAGCCAGTTTTGACTCTTATGACTATCCAAAAGAAACTCCTTCTTCAATATCCATTTGCCTGTTTTTAAAGATAAAAATTTGCAGTTCATATTGTGATGTGTATATGTACATGCATATCACAGCTAGTTGATAATTTATTTAACAAAACACAAGTAGGCCTGTATATGTATAACAACAACAATCTTTACCTTAATTAAGGTTAAATCAAATTTTACAAATTACACACCACCTGCAAATAGCAAGACTAGTTGAGGCAGGCGATGTGTTGGGACAATACATTTGCTTTTAATACATGTACACAAAAGTTTATAAAAGATGAAAAACAAAACTCTCCTAACCTGTTAATATAAGGAAACTGTAGAGACAGAGTAGAAGAATTCAGCAATATTTTTAGCGTGTTTGGAGCTAAGTGGGTTTAACAGACAAATTTTGTTACCTAAAGCACAGCCACACAAGAACTTTTCACCACGGTTTGGTTTTCCACAAATAATGTGTGTACACGATGCAACAAAGTTCTGAAATATAAAAATCAATTTTAAAAATTATTAGCTCATATGGGTATTACATGCCTTACGAAAAAGAGTTTTTACAGTTTAACAAGGACGCGCGGTAACGGTAGTCTGCGAAACCCAAATTTTCTTAGAATCTATAAAATATATATGATACAGGAAAGCAACTAAATCAGATGTTAGCTAAAGAATTGCATACAAAATTTATATTTATGATTTTAAACAATCTGAACAATCATAAGTTAAACTAGAAGTGAACCATTGAACAACTGATCACGCGCACTTCCACAAAATTATCCCGGAATTATGCGTTTAAGTCCATGAATCGCTCAACGATGAGTAATATATAAAGTCTTAAATTTGCAGTTTATCTATTTCGAAGCATTTACATAGTGCAGGCTATCGATCGAAGCAAACAATATCATAACTGAAGATCAAAACCGGATTGTAAGCAAGCGGATCACAACCATGCAGCGCAGTCAGTGCGCTCTCCGACCTTATCTTCAGAATATAAACAGACCAAGTACCCACCGGTGTGTCGAAGTAGATACCACCTAGCTCTTTTATGATATTTGCCAGACTTCCCTTCTCTTCAGGTGAGAACGAAGACAAGAGAATACGGTATCTTTTGCGCTGTTCTCGAGGTTGTGTAAACTGTTCGCACTCCAAGGCCGCCATGTTTGGAAAGTGGCGCCAACTATCAGACTCGAGCCGTCACTCTCTTAGGCCCGCGGTGGTTAACGTTTCAGTAAACGTACTTCATGTTACACCAATTATTATGTGGCTGACTGATTTTACGTGCAGGCTGTGATTGGCCGATTTCAGCGTAAGCAGCTATCAAATCAACATGGATTTTCAAAAACACAGGGTCGTAATTGTATGAGTCAAATCCAAGAGTGCCCATCCCCCCCGGGCAACCCCCGGGGATTTGACACAAATCAAGTCCCGGGTGGGCGGGAATTTGGCAGCACCTTGTGTATCCTAGTCCTATAATATGCATCAATATCAATCGAGGAGGCGGTGTAAAGGGTCAAGAAGGGTTGTTTTCAATTTTATTATGTAACAACGTGAGTTCACTGAGGTATAGACAACAAGAACAAACATTAAAGATACTCGACACCATGGACTGATGAAGTATTTTATATTGTATTAAAACACCAGTAGCAAGGGACTACACCACAGGCAGCCCAAGCTTATATTGCGAAACTTGCAAATGGAGACATTTTAAGACTTTATATTGGGAATTTACTCGTTTCTCAAAAATCCTTAAATACTGCTATTATTGTTGAAATAGAGTTTACCTACCTTCAGTTCACCGTGTATTTGTGTGTTTTGTGCATTTTGGGCGCAATTTGAGCTCATTT
>JAOBRG010000619.1:0-10029 GCA_027574985.1 Umimayanthus nakama | reverse complement strand
TTCCCTGTTCACACGGGCAAATAAAACTTGTCAAAGAAAACTTGTCAAATAAAAATTGCTCGTGTGAACCAGGCTTTCGGCTTAACTTGTTTTTAAGTTTAATTTTTTTAAGTATAATTGAATTAGTTTAATGTGTGATCGTTTGTCGTTTTCGTGTATGAAATGCAGATGAACCTGTCCAGGTGGGTAGCCTGCCAGCGGCTCACTTGCACGTGGGCGGTAAATGTCTTTGTTAGGTTATAATTACTGCTTTAAAAACGACCGTTCTTGCCAGAGCATAACCTACAAACACAAAACAATCAAGGGGGCATAATAATTATCTCTTTGAATCACTTTAATGACAAGAAAGTTTAAGTAGTTTTATGAAAGTCTTATCGAAAATTGAAAACTCTGCATAAGTGGCTATGGTGTGGTACTGAAAGTACTGGCTCCCAAACAATGAAACAGCATTTGACAAACTGCATGCTTGAACTGCAGGCTATGTTGTGTGAACTGAAAACTTCTCAACCATTGTGACTAAGGGTTTTCATAGTAAAAAAATGCAGAAGACCACTTACTGTGGCTAATAAATATTTGCTAGCTGGTAATTGGATTCGTCCGTTCCACGACAATAGCATATTACACAATTAATTTCCTGTTTAGCATAATACTTCGAAGTTCACACAACGTGATTGAGCAAGCTTTATTCGGAAACGACTTCGTACTGAAAAAAATTTAATAACAAACAAAATGGCGGGAAACCTTCGATAAAGCAGTCGTCCTACTTCGTACGAAATATTAGAAAATCCCTGAGGTTTTACAATCATTTTTCTTTGCTTTAGAATATTGACACGTGTATGTTGAATTACGTAATTAGAATTTGATTGTCGCAAATTTTGGTAAACAAGTAATGAAGAAGGAAACAGCTGGCACCAGAAGTATCAAAAGTTCAAGGGTTTTTTCCTCATCCACTAAAAAGGAAATTGCAAGATATCGGCTACCAGCACCTTGGCATCGTAAGAAAGTACGGAGAGTGTTTGCTGTCGTCATCCTGTGGCCTCACGCCTGTATTCTAGAATATAATTCATTCCATCACTGAACAAGACATGCTCAGAAATCACTCTAGGGTATCTATATTGCATTCAGACTAGCATCTCCAAGACATTGACTTCGTTGTCTACAAATGGTTTTGTTTCGTTCAGATCCGTTTTTTGTTTACAATATTCCATTTGATCATCACGTTTTCCCCACAACTCTTTTTTAAAAAAAATTAAATATCACAGCAGGAATACTTGGTTGTCTGCACTGACGTTATAGAGAAAAACGACGTTAACTTAGTCGCAGCCTAGAGCAATATAATGTTTCTAAGCTTGCTGAGTGGGAGAAACTACACAATTGAGCGAAATTTCAGAGCTTGACGACATTTCACATCAAAGGCATGAATCAATAAAGATGAGATTGTTTTAAAGAGAAATGTATGCGGCGGACATGTTGGTGTCCCTTTCCACAACACCAACATGGCGGCCAAAACAAGACCGTTTTTGACAAACCATTAATTTATATTCCGGTTGTTTTGGTTTTGGTACAGATCATACTTAGAGAAATTTACCAGTGTTTTCCACAGTATTGGACAATGCAATTTGCCCAAACCTATTATTTTTTGCGACCCGCGAGACTCGCATAGTTATGATAATGATCAGTTGTTAGAAACTTAAACCTCTTGAACTCTCAAACAAATCACTATTCAATCAGCCAAAACTTTCTGAGGATACGTACATGTATACAGCGAGTTCTAAACCATATAACATTCACAGCTTTGCAACATCAATGCTTTTAGATTTTTTGTGACGTCACGTGACGAAACCAAGAATTGATAAAAGGGACAATGAATTTTTAAAGATGAGAAGTTATTCAAATATGTTAGAATATTCTTCTTAGTTAGAGCCCCCATAACTCGTTTCACAGTCTTCCGCCAGCTAGTGAGCGAGAGGAAAGAGTCGGAAAGCGGGAAGAACCAGAGATTATAACTCTTTTATAAGGTATGTCCACTGGCCCTGCTATAAATCCGAGTATAAAAGGAGGCCATGAAATGACATTGAAGAATTTTAAGTAAGTTTTTAGAATCCCATTCCCATTGCCACCCCAGTTGACAGCTTGGTGTAAAAAGCGCTACGTTTGACCCAAACATAACTGTCGCTCGGTCAACACATTCAACACACTAAGGCGTTTAAGTAGCAAGTCCCAAACTTCTCGCATATTCGTTTTTGTGAGACTGACGGCGTGCTATGATTTATAGCTTAGGGTGGATTGCAAGTTCAAGTGGCAACAGAAACAAAAGTCTTAGCATTGTAAAATTGAGATTCAGAAGCAAATTTTGTCCGGAATTATTTAGTAGGGAACTGTTCAGTTGAGACTGTACCGAAAATTATTGTTAGAACTAAGTATTAACGAATAGACGGTCAGATTAAGCGATACTTTGTACTGACCGTGAAAGTCTTAAGTTTGACATTTGTGCTGGTTGACAGTATGCCATGTTACAAATATCGATCTTCAACAAACCAACTGAATAATAATCGAGGCCTAAAAAGGCACCATCTTTACAAAACTCCTAAATAAACAGACGCGCAACTGAAATTAGAGCAGTCAAGGACAATGAGTGAAATAATAATCTAAAAGGCTGCAGTCCCATTTGTCGTACAACTTCACTTTGCTGATTTTTTTAAAGGTTTTGGCTAAATTTGTTTTTGAGTTTATATCGCTTGTCGTTTTCGAAGGTGAACCTGCGCCGAGATGAGTATATCTTATGCACAACTGCAGGTGGGCGGTGTATGTCTTTGTTACTTTACAAAAACGACCATTCGAGCGTTTCCTATAAAAACAAAACAACTATTGCAACATAGTGGGAATGCACAACAATAACACAGCAAGAAAACATTTATCTCCACATAAATATTTGTTGCTGGTATTCTGATTCGCCCACCATCAGATTACAGTCCAGTCACGACAATGTCATCTTTACTAGTTTCCTGTTAGAAGTTCGGCGCCATTTTGACCGAGCCTTATTCGGAGCGACCTTAATGAGCATAAGTTATACTCAATTGCCTGCGTTGCAGCCGGACATGTCAATTGCTTTTAAATGAACACGGATGTTTACAACTGTCTGCAGTGTCTACGACGCAGGCTAGTACTCAAAGACTTAACTACGAACAAAACTGCGGGAAACCTTCGATAAAGCAGTCGTCATTACTTGGAAAGAATTATTACAAAATCTCTAGTGGAGAGCCAAAATGATGAACTGTACCAGTTTAAAGTAAGTCTTGAATCGCAGTTAGCAGTGCTGTCAAAGTTGGACGAGCAAATTATCGATGAAGCGACCGCCAGCACTGACTCTACGGAGGATAACATTGTACAGTGGAACCCCGCCTTACGGTCACCCCGCGCCCGTTAATACGGTCACCTCGTTATTACGGTATTTTCTGGCCCGGAAAAACGGCCATACATTTTCTTATAAAAAAAACCCGTTAATACGGTCTCCCGTTAATACGGCCAACGGCCACTTTCCCAATGTCCCAACTCGTATATTTCTTTATACTTTAACCCCGTTAATACGGCCACTTGAGAATGTGATGTGTCAACTTCACTAATCTCTGTCATTTACTTAACCAACAGCTGGTTTTCTTAACGTATACACCCTGACAGCAACATCCGCTTATCTAAATTACAAAGTGATTAGGTCATTGTAGTACAACAAAGATGTTCAAAGTCTTCCAGTTAGAAAAACCACAAAGTAATTATTTAAGTTGTTGTGCGTGTGGATTGCTAGAAAGAACTCCACTTTTTATTAGCAGATATTTTAAGTACTTTGTGTATCGTGCGATGGCGTGGTGATTTTCACAACTTCATGTACGTTTCCGGTCGTCTATTGAAGAGATTTTTAGTCGTTCAGGAAGTGCTAGTGCAATGTATTTGTCATTACCTATTACTCCCCTTAAACTATAAAATTTGACAAAACCCCGTTAATGCGACCACCCCGTTAATATGGCCACTTTTTTTTGGCCCGTTGGTGACCGTATTAACAGGGTTCCACTGTATTTGAGATTGAAGATGCAAATGATTTTGCCACCGCTGTACATAAAGCCACTACAAGATTGAGAAGCTGTTAAAGAGCACGGCGACACCTGTGGCACCAGTAACCGTACCACTTAGTCCTCAGCTCCTGGTAGAACAGAACAGCAATGGCAAGCAGCAGCTCAGTCTATTAATAGAGTTGTGGAATAGTTTTTTCCCTCCTTTGAGCCTAAGGGCATACATTACAAAGTTATTCTTTATATAGCCAAGTGGTAGAGAAATAAAAAGCACGTCGAACGATCGTCATCTGCAAAGAAATTGATAGACTGTTCAAATACTTTTCTAAGCGTTTCTTTTTCCTAATATTTAGAATCATTGCCAGTTGGTTTGAACCTAAACTCCAGTTTTGATACGATTGCATCAACTGTTGATAGCTGTCGTTTTGCTCTTCAAAAACCTTAAAGTAGGAAAACAATTCGACGGCTTAATTGTGCATTTTTTTTTCTTACTGAAGTAATTTTCCTAATGTGCGATAAACATTCTTACAGCGTAGTTTGGCTTATATAACTGTACTACTACAACACAGCACATGAAATAAAATCACCACGCGATAAAACACTGTTTTTTCAGTTAGCTGGCAATACGCTGCTTCGGCGATTTGTCAAACTGTGATGACTGGTGTATAATTAGAAAATAGTTCTGCTGATGACGGTGAACTGATAATAGAACTCTGACCTTTAATTTGATTCCTGATATAAAGTTTCATCATGATGGCAACCAATTCTGTTTATATTAGTGTTACGAAAGAAAAATTAAATGAATTGAAATGACAAAGTGAAGCATGTAGCCGCATACCAAAGTTTGAATTTACTGTTATACAAATTGTTGTTTTCTGTGCTTCACCGACGCAACAAGAACTAAACGGCACAGATCAAAAGAAACTAAATAGTAAACCCAAATTGTAACAATACGATGTTTCCGAAATATGTATGTGGCTAAATGAAGCTGAAACATGGTCATCAGAGCTTACAATAGCAAAGAAAGTCAGCTATTTTAGGTTTTTACTGAAACCCTAGAGGCTCAAGCCAACAGGTTATTGACAGTTTCAAGATTTCATCACATACCGCTGGATGAAACAACAACAAACAAGTATTTCTATATTTATTTAGCGCTCTTTTTGTTCCGGGTAACTTACCCAATATTTGAAATATCAGGAAATAAAAACTGTTTAAGAACATTATAAAACAGAAATTGCCCAAAAAAATAAAAGAACAGCCAAGTCTGAGCTGAAAGTTAACTGTTTTATAAAAAAAGCGTGAATTGGGAAATATTCAAAAGACAATGTGGGTTTTATAACAAAATAAATATCGCAGCATGAGTCCGCTAAATATAAAAAGCTGTAAAGCACAAAAATAGCACAGCTTCCTAGTTAGAACAAGGTTTCTGATTGGCTGTTTCTTGTAACGTCATGGTCATCTACTTCATAGCAAAGTGTGTAAGAATACGAAGCAAAGAAACCAACCAGAAATGTTTTACAAAACGAATACAAAACCTCTGAACTTAGGCTATGAGTACTAGAAATTTGAGTAAAATATTAAAGTTATGTCTAATATGCGGTTTGAATATTGAACTTCTATTGAACGAACTGTTATTTGTATTGAAAAAAAATTAAGTTTGTATCGTTTATTTGTTGTTTTTTAAGTCAGAAATGTCTCTAAACTTTTCTAATTTGATATCAAAATATTGTAAAAGTCAAAAGCTCCAACAGTTATGAGGTCTTTTTAATAGACGTCGTGATGACGTTATATGCTACATCAAATTAGTCCTTTTATATTTTTTGTACGACCCTATAAAATTTCATTTCAATATCATAAATAGTATTAGCGTTGTAGACCGCGGGCACCCCCCTCCCCCTTTCCCCACAGACGAGGCACCCTTAAAACTCCTAGGTCAAATAGAGTTAAAAGGGTAACCAACCAACCAACCAAGTGTACTTAATATTCAATTCCCCTGCAGCAAGTCAAGTTAATTTGTAGCTACACTGTTAACTTTTTTATCTATGTTTTACATGTTCGAGGGAAATAAAGCAACAATATAGTCATCTCCAACTTATACCCATAACGATTGCATATCCTTATCTAATACAGAATTTCCCTTGTAAAGAAGCATGGACAGAGACATCCGTCGTCTTCTAGACTTAATCCAACAAATGCAAAACCAAGAGAAGGAAAAGAAGCGATTGCAAGACCAGTACAGAAGACAGGCAGATAAGATAGCTACCTTGCAAGTCGCTATGGAGCAGGAGAGTATCAGAGATTTCCATGAGATTCACAATTTACAGGAGAAAATTAAACTGATGGAAGACAAACTCGACCGATTGAAATTACCCCTTTACAACGCCTCAGGAAGAAACTAACCCATAATGCATTGGGAAACATGCATGACATTGTTTCCGTTAACATCGTGAGCTGTGCCACGTTTTCTAATGGCGACGACATTGCAGTAGTAAAAGTTCAAGCGCTAAAAACTTGCTGAGTGAATTAAAAAGCTACAGTGGTTATCTCATTACATGTTGTGACTGACTGCGATCTGTTCTTATTAGATATAAAGATGTTGGATAATTCGTAGCTGTGCTTGCAACACAATCATCAAGTTCTAAGTTTTCTGGCAAAAAGTGACTATGGTTATATTATGTGAGCCCATTGCAAAGCTTGAAGAAAAATTTGCTTCTCGAGTATTTTCCTTACGAACTTTATTTTTTATTCTTACGAACAACACTTTACCATCATTGATCACGGTGCATTATGTTAGTGCAACGTTCCATGACGGGTCAATTATAGTTAAAAAAGAGGTTCATTTAGCCTTTACTTGTGTTATGAGTGGAGACTGAAGTGAGGTTGCATTCAGTTATTTTAACCCTTGAAGCACCGATGTGTATGCAAACTGTATGTAACGAGGGAAACAATAACTTGTTAAGAAACACGGCAAATAAGTCGAAAAACACACAAACTACTTCCTTCATCCGAACTTCACTCTCACAAATAAAATTGCGCGATGAAAAAAAGGAAAAAAAAATGGGGCGTTCCGACTTATCATACCACCATCAGGGGCACTGACCGCGTGGGACCGGGGAAAAATCCCAAATATGGCAGTCACTGGACCGAATCGCTAATCGCGACATGAAGATAAAAAAGAAAAAGAAATGGAACCCAAGCTTTGACTCGTGGTACCACGAGTAATTACTCCAATGGTTCGTGATGTAGGTTTGCTGTTTTGTTGTTGCTTAGCTGCGCTTTGTAATTTTAGTGTTAGATTTTATGGCTTATCCACTACGTTGCTTACATGTACATTGCGCTCTGCGAGTAGTTAACTGCCGCGGTTTCACCGTTACATGTGATTCCATCGTTAAGTATTGTGGTATTGTTTTTTTATTATGTATTATTGTTTTCGTGTTTGTTCTTGTTCCATCGTTAGGTATTATGATGTCATCTTTACACGTTGTGATGTCATGTTACACTCTGTAATGTAGCCTTTGCGTTTTCTGGTTTTATCTTTACGTGTTGTGGGTTTAACGTTACAATAAAGGATTCATCCTTACATTTAGTGTTTAAACCACCCTGATGGCGTTTGTGCCCCCACACATCAATGTGAAGAATGATTCGTTTCAATATCAATTAACTCTAACAAAAAGCAAACCGTTTACGCTTGTCAGATCAAACTCATGACAAATGTGTTTTAGATTGGAAACATGACAAATTGTTCTCGAACAGACCAGTTCAACCTATATGTATACTATGAATTGTCTATTTAACCTTTTCCGCTCGATACTTTCTTATAACTATGAGCAACTCTTAGTTGGTATCTAACAATTATTCCACTCACGCGCGTCGGATATGAGCTTTTAGATAGCGGACAAGGTGCGAAGCACCGAGTCGGCTATCATAAGCTCATATCCAACAAGCGTGAGTGGAATAATTGTTTTATTAAATATCAAACACTGGATAAAAATATCTCGAGTTCTATTTTCTACTGAGTCGAGTTTTCAGCCATTTTAGGGGAAAATTATCTATGTCAGTTCCATATTTGGACAAATTGCAGTGTATAGGATTTATAACGGGAGTAAAGAGCCAATCAGGTTACTAGAATTTCAATATCCAGTGCCTGGTGTTTAACAATATCACATATACGCGCAGTACGTCTACGCGAGTTTGAACGTGCTTGCATCCAGCTGATCTATCAAGTGCGAGAAAGCGGGAAAAACTTGTTGTCATTCCCAGTCCCCAAAGCATGCTTTTGTGTGCGCGATCAAAGTTCACGATAACGAACAAATATGGCTACCGTGTCGGTTGTTGTTTATTTCGTTTTTTTTTTACAGTTGATTCGGCTCAATCTTGCATTCAAAAGTTTTCTTTATTGCGGGCGCGATGATAACAGGTTTTTCCCGTGACGTCATGGAGCCAGATCAGCTGGATGCGGTTGCGATTGCGAATTCATGGACGTGGCGGATCACCTTCCCCTGTTCAGCTCAAACCGTCAAAAATACAAGAAATGCCATTAAAGAACAATCCTGGGCTCCCATAGGAACTTGCTCCTTCGGCAATCCTCGTTTGAAGCTCCTAATTTTCAAAATCTAAATTCGTTTTTTCTGACATACATGTGTTGTATGTGCGCGTGTATATTTGTGTTTAAAACATGGTTATAATGAAATAGGAAGTTCCAGTTAGCTCTTCAAACTAATCGCATTTATCTTATAGGTAACGGCGTACAAACCATAACAAGTAATGCGCGCTGGCTGCTAGAGTTGTATGTAGTATTCTGTACTGTCGTTTGTACTATCAAAATCAATCCGAAAATAATTCACGAAAACTTGACACTTACACTGTGTTTGACGTTAAAGTCAGTAACTGTTTTAGTACTGTTACGATATGCAACAGGGAAACCTATTGAACAAGGATGTAACCAAACGTTTTTGTATGCCTGTCTCCTCTGTCAGCAGCGCATTTCGCCTCGTTCCCACAGGTGTTCCCAGCGTCTTGGCCGCACAGGGAACCTCCTCCTCCGAACGCAATCCGTGAGTCCGGGGTGCGACAGTCCTTCTCCTGATTTCCTGCTATTCCAATCCTGGCTTTCACAGCCGAAGAACGCCCAAACCAAATGTGCACGTTGAAGCCTTCTCTGTTACAAAAGTTCTGAAGCGAAGAACCCGGAATCAAAGACTTCCACGCTTGTCGTCCCGCGCGTGTCTGTCGAAACTTACCATCTGCTATCAGCGAGAAAAGAGAGTTTGCGCGATAACGAAGACGTATGAATTTTAAACTCTTTCCACTGCGCATGCCCAGACATATATGGTGGAACGGAGTGGACCAGTAGGTGGGTAACTTCGTTTCGTGATTATCGAAACCAGTTCTGCCCTGACCGGGATTATATTCAGCTCGGTTACTCCAGTAGGGTGACGAGTAGCGAAACGTGTTCTGTATTGTTAAAGTCAGATTGTTAACACATCATAAAGTATTGTATGTTTTTTTTCTGATTTGCTTAAGCTTCACCAAAATTATAGGCAATTTTAGATAGAGCATTTGTTGTTGTAGAAGCTAAATGGCCTTTTCCCTTTGTTGGATTTGCTTCTCTTTTGTTACTTAAAACGGTAATTGCATGATTGAGTGGAGTCCAATTCTGTGTGTAATCGTTACGATTCCTAAACAAAAGTGGATGACTGAGCAGCCCTGGATGAGCGCGGTTTCACAAGTAATGAATGTAAACCGACATGTTAAGAAGTCCAATTACAAAGTTATTATAAAGCACATGCATCTTGTAGTAAAGAAAATCTTTGTGGCATACCACTGGATAGCTAAAGTGATTGAGATTCATGTCGTATGGAGAAGTATTAACCCTATTCCACCTGGGGGGGGCGGAAAGTGCCCGCGCCGATTTCAACTTTCGAGAACTTCCTTAATATTAAAGTAATACCATCCAAACTTCGTC
>JAOBRG010000597.1:0-10032 GCA_027574985.1 Umimayanthus nakama | reverse complement strand
GCGTACAACCACACTTCTTGATCAAGTAACAGCATTAGCCGTCTTTAGCAGTTTCCTCTTCAAACAGAACAACTGCAATACCAAATTAACTCTCCATCATTCTGGATGTCTGCAACTTTACCAAAGAATCACTAAAACGCTTCCCATTGTGACCAGGCAAATGGTGTTGAAGCCACCTTACAACATACCAAACCCCTTTGCGTGGGTGATGGCCTTCAGTAGTCTCTCTTGGAGCTTCTCTTTACGGGAATAATCCGGCAGCAGTAGAACGTTGAAGCAGGTGTGAGCCGTTGGCAGTCTGATCGAAACAAACGAGTATTCATTAGGCAAAGGACTAAGGTGTTCTAAAACGGCAGTGTCGTGTATGTATAGTACTCAATTCAGGTGCCGACCTTAAACTTAAAAAAGAATTCAAAGACTTCCAGTGGCTTTCTAGAACCATTTTAAAATGGATTCAAAGATAGTGTGCTGGAAACAAAATTTAAGTTTTTATCCAATACGTTTCCTCAATGCACAAAATTGCCAAACGTTTTGAAAAGCGATCAAGAGCTAGAAGTCGTACGGTTACTTACGGACCTAAAATGACCAACCACACCGCGAAAAATCAGCCCCCATATAATATTATATATATTGACGTATAAATTTTTCATAAAACATACACCCACGGTTTATTATTAAAAGAATGGCTTTTAAAAGTATGTTGTTTTTATGTTGGTTTTAAGGGAATCAGGTTTTGACAAAAAAAGAAAAACTGGCTCTCTCGAGGCTTGTGAAGGACCAAGAGTGCATGGAACACAAAACATCTAGTTGCCCCCCCCCCCTTTTTTTACGTACCTATCTGAGTCAGGTCCGTTCTTGGCGATGATCAACTTGAGCTTTGCCAGTCCACCGACCGGAATCCTGTCACTGCCTGTTGTGAACATCAGCAGCTGCTTCTTCTGGTCCATCGTGAAACTGTGAACCACTTCCCAAAACCACCTAAGGTCATATCATTTACTTTACTTAAAACCAAAGGACTACATGTACTAACATAAACTTAGTGGTTTCATGGTTGTTACGATACGATACGAAAGAATATTTATACTTGATCATTAAAAGAGCTTACAGCTTACGGGATCGTGAAACATAACATCTTAATCTAAAAGCTTACAATGTAAAAATTTTAAAAATCTCGAACTCTTCTAACAAAACTGACAACTGTTAAAATTGTTTTACATTAATCTTAAGAACAATTACATTAAATGGATAAAGAGTCCTTATACCGAGGTTTTCTTGTTGAGACGGAAGTTACATTAAACTTCGAGATCCTAAAATCGTCCAATAGAATGAGTTTTTTTTTCATATCATATACAAGCTGATCAAACAATAAATTGAACAAAGAAACTACTTTAATAATGATCAAAGGATCGAAGCATTTTGCTGTTTTGCCTCGTCAGATAAATCCGTACCATGGGTCAACAGGAAACTGCTCACTTCAACAATCTAGAATGCTTAAGCATTTTACAGTTAAGTAATCAACCACTCTCTTTAAAAAAAACTGTATCAATCGTAACAGTGGGCCAACGTACTTGATCAGTTGAGACTCCTTTGTAAGACCGCCATCATACTCTGTCGCCTTCTCCAATGCATCAAAGTCAAAGTCCTGTAACATACATTCTTTATTGAGTCCTGGGTCTTTCCCTTTCTTTATACAATCCGCCAATAACCTTACTACGGGCAATGAGCGCTCGATTATATCATTAACGACAATGAAATGGGGTTTTTTGGTGTAAAAAACTAAAGCGAATTCAAAGTAACATTACCCGGTTGAGAAAAAGAACGCAAGCATAGCGAACAAAATACTGTTAATGTCCACCACACTAACAGTTATGTTACGTCTTCATTGGTGGAACGAACAATTTAAGGTTTGCTATCCTTTAACATAATCGTGCTTCCATACTGTAGTTGCTTCTTCAAGTACATGTACTGTAGCTGGCCTCGCCAGATTTACATCAATGTTCAATAGCCAAACCATCATTCCCAAGAAACCATCAGTTTCAAGGCTGTAATAATCACCACCTTAAACAGCATTCAGATAGTTTTTCTATTGTCAACAATTCTATAATTTTGCAAAAAACCTATATTTGCAAAAAACCAAGACCAAAAATCTCACAATGCACCAAAATTTCGTGAAAAAACGCATTTATAGATATTGAACCACTATAACTTTCTAAGAATACAACGCTCTGTGCGAACCTCGCACCTGTTGAAAACCCGAACTTGAGATCTCATTATTTTGACCTGATAACAAGCAACCAATGAGATTCAACAAACCTTGCTTCCGCAGACCAGTAGCTCTACCTCATCTGGCCGAAAGAAGGTCTTTAGGGGCGACTCATCCACAACCATGTCAAATCCTCGACGGAATGCACTGAACTAAAATGACACACCAGCATAGGAAAATCAATTAAAAATATAAACCAGTAAATCCGGCTAGATTCAAAATACAGACACTTTTTAGTACTCAAATAGGAGAGCCGCCAAACGGGGTTGCAAAGTGGAAAAATTACAAATAACACTTCATATAACTGTACATGATTTGTTTACTATAACGTACACGTCATACACATATAAACATATGCATGTATACATATACCTGTATGTATGCAAAATTTTAGTCAATGCTGTTCGATCCTATCTAGTTCTCCGAGTTGTATGATAAAAGCTTGGTTTTCATTTACCACAAATGGGTCTAGTAGACATGTCAACGTACAATCATTAAGGTGACATTTACATCTGTACACACAGCTACAGAAATAAAACATATACCAACTATAACCTGCAGCAGTTTGTTTTTTCATAATAAACCTGTCTTCTTATAAAAATAAAAGCCATCACTGTTACTCCTTCATAATTGTTTTTTGTACAGCTTAATCTGATCAGCATTATATACAGTGTATATTATTGTAAACTAGGCACTCTTTATTTTAAAATAAACAATGCTAACAACAGACCGAAGTTTAACAAATAATATTATATGGACATGAACCATCTGCATTAGTAAACAAAGACTGCAATGGCTAACTATATTATTACTATGTTCACTTCTTCCTTCATATGGAAGACTGCAAAAACGCTTTACTCCAAGACTGTACTGTTGTATAAGCTCAATTCACTTATATAAACTACATCAAGTAAAATACAGTAACATCTACTTCATATTTAAAAATACTGTACATTTAAAAGACACTGACCTGTTTTTCCACAGATTTGTTCAGAATGAAATCAGTGTACAAGTTCACATATTCCTACAATACCAGTAAATACAATTAGTAAAATCAGGTTGATACACCAAATTCTTTAGTGAGTTACTGTTGGTATCATTTGACTTTCAATAGGGTTGGTGACCTTACTTTGATTTTTTTATTGAAATGCTGCAGCCAGCTAATCTGACCTTGTGACATCATCTGCAAAACTGTGTATCACTAAGCCTGTGGTTGTTTCAGTTTGTTAGTTCTTTCTAACATGGCAGACGAACAGTTTGACTAACAACCACTTTATATCTTGGTGGTATTGTCAGATGGAACATAAGATAAACATGTAGTGAAAGAGTTTTTCAAGATCAAATGCAAATTTAGTGTTTACACGACACGACGTACTCTAAGGATGCACTTGCAGGGCTACACCCAGGGATTCCTCTCCACCAAGTCTGGATAGTTACTAGTCCTTGGCATTACTGTAGGATGTGCTACTACTCCCAGGGGGGGGACTCCTGACTTTTAGGGGTGGGGTTACCCACTGTACCCTTAAGGGGTAAAAATTCAATGGCTTGGTACCATTTAGGGTTCAAGAAACGAAATTTTGGCATTTGCATACAGTATGGTACATGTACCTTTAGGGATTCCTCAGTATTATACAGTACAAACAGAGACATAAAATTGTGTACCCGCATTTCAAGTTGATGTAGCTCCAATTAATCAGCTAATTATATGTTATCTTTAGCTTCAATAATAAAACGATTGAAACGACGATGAGCATCCTCTCTGACGCAAAAGATACACTTTCAGGTTAATATTAACATGATAGGGACAAGTCAGAATCAAACAGATTTTAAACTGAATCCAGAGAAATCTCTACATGTATCTCATGATCTTCCCAGTGGAATACATGTATGAGGCTTCCCCAATGATCCTATTGACTGCCACTCTTCCAACTGTGTTCAATGAATCTACAGCAGATTTAATTGGATAGTTCCTAGAGCCCATGTTTCTGGGAATAAGATTGAGGGGCTTACAACTATTCTGCAGTTACTCCAATTGTGTTGCAAGCCAAATGAGTGGAACTGGTACAGAACCTGTTTGACAGGTTTTGTAGTAACTACTAAGATTCTGGCAGAAACCTCATCCAAGCTTAGCAGAAAAGCAACATGATTTTGACAGAGCTTAGCTTTTGTGTTGGTTGAGTGAATAAAAGATGGTTAAAGATCTGGAGGCTGTGAGTTCAAATCCCACCAAGCACTTCAGCTTAGAAGGTTTCATTTGGGATATTAAATTTATAGAGCATTTCAACTTGCCACATTTAAAACTAATATTAGTGTTTAATTGAGTAAAAGACATACTATGTTGGCAAGGTGCATGTTGTAACTTGCTGAAAGTGCTGCACATGTACAAAACAAGCAAGAACTTTGTAGAATAGCCTATCCTCACCTCTCGGTTTTTATTTGTGACTGGAATGCTATCGCCGTTCTCCTTCAGCACGTGAGTGAGATTGGCACCAAACACATCAGTGTAGCCAAAACTAAAGTTGCACAGGAAATCTTTCTCAACATCACCTGTGTAGTCCAGCATGCTTTGCAAGCTCTGAGCAAGGTCCTGACAAGTGATGAATACAGATGCTTTTAAAAGTAGTACTAAACCATCAGGAAAAGGTTGAGATAGAGGGAGTAGAGCAAAAACAAACTTTACTTCTATATTTTAAAAATGTTATAATTTGCAAAAAAATTTAGACATAAAGTAGATTTGATCCACTGCTTTAAACATTCCCATATACCATCTATTGTGAAACTTAGAGTGTGTTTATGTCGTTCAGTACCGCAATCTCTTGTTGTAGTTCGTTTCATGAGTCAACATTTTGCGATATTTTTACATTGACTTAAATTTGTTATTGCAGTTTGCAATGTTTACATTCTCATTAATAAATTGTTTTATGAAGTTTAACAGTTCAATGTGACGATGAACATGGTAGAAATGAATGAATGGGTTGCAGGTTATACAGCAATGCAGGTCATCTGTTAACTTTTGTTTTTTTATGTGATAAAAACACAGGAGTGTGGTTTATCTGGGGTGTGGGTTATAGTACGGAAAATACGGTATTATTTATTTTTATGAGGACAATAGCTGATAACTAACTAGGGTTGAAACAATTAAAATCAATTATTTAGACAAACTAAGAAACTCAGCAATCCAAAAGTATGGTGTGATACACAGTCAAGTCCACATTTTCTGAGTAGCTACAAAACTTCTAAACGTAGACATTACTTACACTCATTGGAGAACAGAAGAAGCAAGCCTAAAATATGTTACTTATTAAAAAACAGCGGACAGAAACAACTACATGTTTCAGTATGTAAAGTAGCTAGTAACTTAATAATGCCACCTGTCAGGGACAGGCCTGCTTCATGACTTACTGGATGTGAGTCCCTGAGGTCAGCGAACGCTCCCTTCTTGCCAAACAGTTTCCTGTACACAACCATGGGAAAATACACATCCAGGATTATGTTGTTGTATATTGCCAAGCCCAGGACCAAACCAATAAGGACAAATTGTGCATCAGTTTCAAAAGATGTTGGGTTGAACCAACACATCCGTGTCTTGTCATCATAAGTAAACATTCCTGCAAATGGATTGGAAAACAAAAACTGTAAGTTGTACAATACAGACTTGATGCACCATAATAATTATAATTATGTACATAATTTGAATTATTTTAGGCTTTGGTTTCAAGCATTTTTTTTCTGAATTTATTATTAAATATCAGGAACTGGTATATGGGTACTTCCAGACAGCAGTGAATACCGCTTCTTTGCAGCAGTAAGACAGGTGCTTACCATAACCAGGATTAAACCCCAATACTATATCAGGAAGTGGTATAGTCCCAGATGACAGTAACTATTGGGTCTTTGTTTCACGTACATGTACAAGCAGTAAGACAGATGCTTGCATGTACCATGACCAGGATTAAACCCCAATACTCCATCAGGAAGTGGTGCAATCCCAGATGACAGTGAGTTCTGTATCTTTGTTACAAGTATGGACAAGCAGTAAGACAGATGCTTGCATGTACCATGACCAGGATTAAACCCCAATACTCCATCAGGAAGTGGTGCAATCCCAGATGACAGTGAGTTCTGTATCTTTGTTACAAGTATGGACAAGCAGTAAGACAGATGCTTACCATAATCAGGATTGAAGATCTGCTCAACAACTAACTGGAAGAACTCCTTGGAAACACCTCCTTCATCAATCCCCTGCTCCCCCTCAAACTCGACATACAGCTGCTTCTTCAGGTCAACTGGGTTGTCCTGGGCTACCATCTCAAGCTGCAGCAATTGTAAACGGCAAAACATCACTGCAACTGACTATCAGCAAATACATGTACTGATACAATAAACCTTTACTGGCAAGCTATTTTGCCTCACATATATACTGCACAAGAACAAGCGCATGCCCTTGAGCATGCAATTAGTGCTTAACTTATTAGTTATTTTGCATAGTTACAATTATCACTTGGTTAGTAACTGTTGTCATGGTAACAAATTCAAAAATTCCAGAAGTCTGCCATCTTGGATTTTAATTTTTTTAAAGTTTGCTTTAAATATTAAGAGGTTTTACTGGAAACAGCTAGGAAACACCATTTTTATGCCAAAAATATAAAGAAACAAGTACAAAAGTTTGAATACCAGTAATCAAGACTTTGGAAAGTTTGACAACAAACTATGTTTTCTATCAATTAGTGTAATGATGTGATCTACATGTACAGTGAGATCTCTTCATTACTGTGAACAGTTGTGCAAAAGCGTACAAATGGCAATTGGACAAGAGGTAAAAATTTAAGACAAAAAAAGAGGGGGAGGTGTTCAAAAGCACATATGATAACATCAAAAATAATAATTATAACAATAATAAAAACTATTAATATCAAACATACATGTAATAACAAGAAAGGTGGTCCAAGGAACTTGCATTTAAATGATCAATGCACAAGGTGGTTGGGGTGAGGTCGAAGATGGTACATTCAAATTATGCCCCAGTGGTCATTTTATTCAAGGTCAAGCTCCAAGTTTACAGGCATTTACTGTATTTCCGCATTTTTGGCCTCGACCAAAAGTTTTTGTTTGTGGTCACTGGGACATAGTTATTATGAATTTGGTCTATCAAAGGAAGATACTGAAGTCAACCATGTCAGACTTCAAGCACTGATGGAAAATACAGTGAGTTATACAGGCAGGATGATAATGCAAGGTTGTTTTCTCACATGGAATGCCATTTCATTTCTTGAGCAACTACACATAAATTAGAAATTAAACATTATTTTATGTTGACTTTTTTATAAGATTTTTAAACATAAAAACTTTGAACTACTTTAAACAGAGTTATCACATGTTTTACTCTGACTTATCAAACAGTTTTTGAAATTGCAGTTTTTAGATTCTAAGTGCATTGCAAATACAGTGTATTTACAACAATTTTCAGGTATACTGTATTGTATGTAACAACCGATCAATAACTGGAAGTAAGGGTTCGTGTCTCCTTTGTTGAGTGTTTGGAAGTTCTTTGGAAAACTTAGGAAGAAGCACCAGAGAGTGAGCAAAACACATTCCAACAACTTTCCAAAAATTTTTTAAAAAAAATTGAAAATTTTCGGAAATATTCAGAAGTCTTCGAAAAAAATTTGGAAGTTCTCGGAAAAACTGGCAAATGTCACAAAGTGCTGAAAACAGCATTCCAGCTTTTTTTTAAATCTCCCGAAATTGTCAGAAGTGTTTGGAAATCTTCAGAAGTGTTTGGAAATTATCGGAAAAAACCGGGAAATGTTGCCAAGTGCTAAAAACATCATTGCAGCATTTTTTGAATTTTTTTGAAACCTTTTGGAATTGTCGGAGGTCCTCAGAAATTTCTGGATTTCTTCGGAAAAATTGTAAAATGTCGGAAAGTTCTCAAAATGATCTTCTGACACTTTTTGAAAATTTTCAAGAAATTTTGGAAATCTTTGGAAGTGTTCGGAAATGCTCGGAAAACTTCGGAAACCCTCGGAAAACGTTAAAATGTCATGGGAGGTTTATGAAAATTTTAGTGATATTCCGATCTCTCACAGCTTTGGATGGAAGATCAGATTCGAAAACTTTGATTTGTAAATTGCATTGGAGTTACGCTTTTTGCACTGGTATTATGCTTTTTGCACTGGTGTTACTATTTTTGCACCGGTGTTACTCTTTAACTGAACTACTCTCAGCCAATCAGAATCAAGTAATTTTTTCATGTATGTTTAATATTAACAAAGAAACAGCACATAGTTACATGAAAAAAGTAAATATACATGCACAGAAACAACTTTACACATACAAGTATCACTAATTACTTACACTGACGAGTGCATCTTCAATCAAATGATCACGTCGAACCTTTAACCTGAGATATGGGGTGGGTTGCTGGCCCCTAACGAGGCTGAACAACAGTGTCAGTCTCCGCTCACTGTACATCCGCACTCTGTTATCATAGAAAAGCCCTAAACTCTTTGTTGCTGTTGTAAGAATGAAGTTACAACTCAAGAAGGAAAACTTCTCCACATTTTCACTCTTGTAGTTTGTAAAATCCATGTCCATTTCTATCTGGTCATTCAAAGCTTCGTTTACAAATTCTTCATATTGTATTTTGGGTTGACGACAATTTATTGGGTTTATCTTCAATTCTTTAAAAAGTGGATCTTCTGGTAGGTTTCTATTGGCTGCTGCGGCAGCACTGTGTCCACCATCCACAACATCGGCATCTATTTCACCACCAAGTACACTAGCACAAAACAACAATCGCATGCACTTGACAGCACAAATAATTACTTCATCATTGTGAACTGGCAACTGAGAAGCTGCAGGTCCAGTTAATACCTGGTATGTGACTAACTGTTGCAAAGTCTCAACCATTCGTCGGAGTTCCTCAGATGAAAATGTTGCCCAAATTTTTACCAGCTGAGTTTGACTTTTTTGTGGCAGCAAACTAAGCGCTTTACAAAGGCAAGGCAGGGCACGCTCTAGGTACTCAGGGCTCTGTAACATTGTATTCTCCATCACAACAACAAACTGGTTGAGAAATGTTTGGTTATCGACAGGAGTCTTGAATTTTAAGTCCATTTCCAACACTGTAGCCAAGGCAACAAGAGAATTCAAGAGCGAGTTTTCCACTGATGAATCTCCAAGGGAAAATAAAACTGAATAAACTCGCCTCACAGCTTCAATATCAACACTTGTCAAAGAACCATATTCCAATGAACTGCTGTTTAACAGAAAGCTTCGGTTGAGTGACTCTGGATTGGAAAACACTTCTCCAATGGTGTGAACAAGTTGTTTAAAACTGCCTTCACCCTTACACAAGTCAACAATCTCTAGCAGCGACTTCTCTGTTAGGTGTGGAACTTCTTTAACTGCAATGTTCAGAAACATGATACATCTAGTAAGATCTCTTAATTTGATTTTTTCTAGATACAGTAATGAAGCTTAATGAACATATTAATGAACTACAATTTACACTAATAAAATGTCATGACTTGAGTTACTTGCAATGCACACATGACTTGTACTATACATGTATGTAAGTATACATTATACATAGATATATATTTAGATAGGTACCTTTGTGGTTCTCAACAGTGATGATACCTTTCGGTTTTGGTTGCAGTGGATCACACAACTTTGCTTTATTCTTAAACAGCTGAAGTGCAAGAACTGCAGCATCATTACTGGCCATAAGCTTCATCTTGCCACTTGATGCACAGTACTCATTG
>JAOBRG010000586.1:0-10032 GCA_027574985.1 Umimayanthus nakama | reverse complement strand
TCGTGCTCTCCCAACTTCCCGCGTGCATCCATAACTCGATAGACGCACGCCAAGCATGGACCATTTCTTAATTCTAAAACTGAAAATTCTGCTTAGTCTGAACAGAGCAGCACTTACTTCACACAAAACAAGAGTTTCATAACATTAAAAAATAACGGTGCAAAAGTAACCCTGTATGTGCTATACTTCGCACTGATTTGAAAAAACTGAAAGGAGCCGCGACAAGCAGTTGCTTATAAAGTTGCTCTCTGAATGTTTTTTAAAAACAAACATTAATGATAACTACAAACTAAAACCATTATGTAACTATCTGACCACAAAAAATGTCTTATGATCGATTCAACTAAGAGACATAAGAGTTATACATATCGGGCTTAAGTTAAGATTACTGTTCAATTTGAGCGGCGTCAGATTCGGTTAATGGAGTAAATCGCTGTTATCTCGTGACGTAACCCATTAAACCCTGAAAAGTATATTGAGTTCTATAAATCGCCGTTTAATTTTTGTTTGGTAATTTTGAACAAACAAAGAGAACGAACGCCTTGTTTTCCGACCTTTGAAAAGCTGCTTTGTTTGTGTTTTACATCCAAAACCCGGAAATAGCACTTTTGTAATCCAAAGCAGCGTTGTTTTATTGTGATAACCTAAAAGATTTTTTGAATTCCGAAAAACGACGATAGAGTTTCAACTTAAGTTAGTTGACTATACAACTGCTAAATTCCAAATCAGCCGTAGACGAAAAACTGTCTGAGTTGGAACCCCGAGTGCATGCCCAATGGTTTTGACAGAAAAATAGTCTCGAGTAAAAAGCTTTCAAAAGCTTTGGCGTCCCCTCAAGCCAACTTCTACTCGTTCATTTTCTGAAATTTCCAAAACTCTGGGAGCTCCATACTCCTCTCTAAACCCATGTCACACTTCCTATATCCCTGAACTAGAAGAATTTAACAGTTGCCCTACAACTGTAACAAGAACATATATCCACGTCTTAGCAACCAACCACTGGTCCTTACTTAACTTCTGATGGTATCAATTTATAGAAAAATATGCCGATGACAGATTATTTGAAGTCGATATAAAACGTCACATCAGTGAAACGAAAGCAGGGAAAGACGACGGCCAGGGCGCGAAACGACGCAAAGAAGATTTGTGGAGCGACGGTATCATCCCTTATGTCATCGGACCAAGTCTCAGTGAGTGATGTATTTCTATCGCTAAATGTGATAAATCAGGCTTAGGTTTCATTTTTGATTTGGTTGTTCTTCATGTTCAGCTTATTATTCCGATTTATATTATCTTCTTGTTCTTCTTGTTGTTCTTGTTATTATCTTGTTCTTCTTGCTCTTCTTGTTCTTTTTGCACTTCTTGTTTTTCTTGTTCCTTTTGATTTTCCTGTAATTCTTTTTGCACTTGTTATTCTTCTCGTACGTCTCAGTATTCTTCTCGTCTTCTTGTTGGTCCTGCATGCCAGTATTCTTGTTCTAATTGTTCTTTTTGTCTTTCTTAGGTTTTTTTCGTTATTCTTCCTGTCTTTCTTCTTGTTGTTGTTTTTTTTACTTTCTTTTGCTTCTACTTTTATTTCATTTTTTGCATCGCGTTTCTTCAACGCTACGTTCATCATCACCACCACTACGAATTCAGCTGTTACCACACATTTCGTTCCTCCACAAGAACATCTTTACCAGTGTTCAGCAATTTTAATAGTTAAAGACAATATCTGTGTCAAATGTCTTTCCTTTCTTTTCTCGCTTTCTTATAACGCCTTCCCAAAACTACAACAAATGACTAAACCCAGCGTTGTATATTTTCACAGGAAGAAATAAGGAATACCAGAGGAGAATCGAGAACGCAATGAAGGAGTATCACGACCATACCTGTATTCGATTTAAAAAAAGAAGAAACGAAGCGGACTATGCAGAATTTGTGTACGGTTATGGGTAGGTTGACTTCTTCTATTGAATGTCGTTTAAAAGGCGTCACCGATGCGAGACTCCATCATCATCATCATCATTTGAACGTTGGTTTTGCATTTTTTTCAATATTTCACCAACAGGTGTGAATCTTATGTGGGCAGAATTGGAGGGAGACAAACCACGTCACTGGGCAGTGGTTGCTTTCGACATGGAATTATTGTGCACGAGCTGGGACACTTGGTTGGATTCCAGCACGAGCAGAACAGGCCAGATAGGGAGCAGTACGTAAAAATAAAATACGAAAACATCCAAGAAAGTAAGTGGATCCCTTAAAGTCATGCATTAAAACATTAAAACCCCCAACGTAGCCACTAAAACTTTCGTGACACTAAATTAAGTAATGAAACCATTTGGATAGACAAACTTGAAAATCTACAGACATTCAGAAGCCAACTGCTTTGAGTGACGTCAAATGTCACTTTAAAAACAACTCGGAAAAAACTTCAAGTGAGAAAAAGAAGAGTAATTAACAAAATCTGACAGTATAAATATTTGACACCCGGCCTTTTGGACCAATAGATGTCATAGATTTGTAAGTCGAGATGCTATCCTAATTAAGGACACTACAATACATGGCTAAACCGACTTTACGTCCTCTTTCTCTGTCAGAGTTCAAGTATGCTTTCTACAGATTCAACAGGCGATGGATCGACTCCCGTGGAGTGGAGTACGATTATCGTTCAGTTATGCACTATGGAGCGTTCGATTTTACCAAGAATGGAAAGCGTACCATAAAATCTCTCGACCCCAAAGTCCGCTACTTTGGTAACAACCATTTGAGCAAGCTCGATATCAAACAGATAAACTTGATGTACGAGTGTGCAGGTAAGTTGTAAGGAAAGTTTAAGTTAACCCTCAAACGTCCAGGGGGACGTCAAAGGAGGTTTTCCGACCAAAGAGTTATAGCTTTGAAGCAATCAAGATGAAACATTCAGTACTTGTATTCCAAAAATGATTACATCTTTTTGTATAAATTAGACGACGCGGTTACTTTCAACTTAAGCAACATTAATTAGGCAAATTAAAGTTTGAAACAGAACACTATAACTTTTTGACAAAGTTTGTTCTAATTTCTTCTTTCCACTCTATTCTATTTTATGTCCCTGTTTGAGGCAAACCATACTTGGGCCCTTAGCTCCCTGCGGACCATAGGCCATTAAGCAGTGATCGCCAACGCACCCGACATTGGACCATTCTACTTGTATCCGTCCCCGACAATCCTCGTTCTCTCATTTCTCTCTCTGCGTCCCTATTTCAGTTGTTCCTTGGACGCTCTTTTTGCCTTTTCCCCTGTGGTTTCCATGTTAAATCTTGCCGCGATATGCTGGTATTACCTTTCCGCATGGTATGTTTTATCCAACTCTAATTCTGCCTGGCAATATGTTTTCTACTGGTTCCTGAACCGCTCTCTGCAACACATCTTTGTCTGCACCTCCATGTTTTTCTATGATACTGCCAAGGTACTTTTAAAAATGACTCCACTTCCGCAACCAACTCCTCTTCTAGTAATATCGGGGTGATACGAGTAAACAAAAAAAGCAATATAGCAGTAAACTAATGTTTTCGATTAATTTCAATAAAACTGGGTGCAATTTTGCCGAAAATAATGTTCTTGAAAAACCCAAGATGGCAACCATGGTGGCGGACATGTTGCGAAACGGCTGTTGCCATAGTAACAATTCTTACTAAAAATTTAAAAAGGTGTTAGCTATCCAAGAGCTGTCTCCATGCCAAACCCTGATCTTTTATGTCCCGCCTCCCCTTGGGCTAGTTTTGGCGGTTACTGTAAGGATCTTGGTCGTCCGAGAATTAACGCGATTAGAGACAAAGTACTTCAAAGTTTCATCCTCTAATTTCTCCGTGCACATGTAGTTTCACATGTGCAATTAAATACTGTTTAATTTGTAATAAATACATTTCAAACAGAATTTTCCGAAACAGAACGCTGGCCGGTGAAATTAGCGCCTTGTCATCGAAAATGTTTATTCTTTATAGGTAAAGTTCCCGATTTCCCGGACGATTTTCAATGGAGAACGAATGGAAGAAATGCCAACGACATTTGTACGTTGATAACAGAAGATCGTGAACCAAGTAGCACAGGGTGGGACGACAACTTTCTGTGTCAGCGCAAAAACAGAAAGAACATTGGCATTCGCTGGTCGCAACGCGGACCCATAAAAGATATGCGGTGCACAAAGATTGATATGCCTGGCAAGTCGTCGCGGTACTCCTGGAATGACAACTACCTCTGTGTCCCTACTAACTGTTTCTACAAGTTTGAGTGGTCCACAACGGGTCCCGTGTCAGGAGCAGATTGTTTGAGAATTGAAGAACCTAATGATCGGTTCATGAACGGCAAGAAGTTCTATCTGTGTGCGAAAAGTAAAAAAACAGGTATACTAAATGAAACGGAACATGAGTTATGAGTGATTGTGTTCATGGAAAGAGGTTAATGTTTGAGTTAACATGCAAAAGAATTAGGAATGTGTTTAAGAATTTAATGTGAAGGTTGCATTTGGGCTTGTATTTTAGAACCACAATTGAGTTTTCATGGTTTGCGATGTCATTTAGAATTGTTGTATATACGCATTGTTAAACTTCCTCTCGCAAGTGTGGTCTATGATGTTATCTGTAATGTTAAGCATAAATAAAGAGGAAAATACCACATTGTTTTCTTTACCATGTCATCGGGGTAGTGCATCTGGGCCCGGTTGTTCAAAGCCGACTAGTTATAACCCTACATTTAATCTTAACAAAAGCTATGAAGTTAACCCAGGGTTAGCACTTATCGGGTATTGAACGACCGGCCCTGATTGGTGCTTTTTTCAAACGGTAACTGTGTCTTTTATTACATTCACTAGTTGTATCTTAATCTCTGTTGTAATCCGTGTTGCAGATGGTAAATGGTCTGAGTGGTCGCCTTGGGCCAAATGCTCCATGCCTTGTGGCGGAGGTTTGCAGAGGAGATCACGGTCGTGCGACAACCCCCGCCCTGCACATGGTGGTAGGTTTTGCAGTGGCTATTCTCGAGAGGCGCAGAGGTGTAACCAGCACAGATGCTCTGGTGAGAAACATTTTATACATCTGCCGTCCACATCAACATTTTTCAAAAAATTACAATCATAACAGAACTAACAACAAGAAAAACACTTCTTTTGAGCTGAGGAATGTTCACGAAATAATGTCAATATACTGGCATTTGCTACAAGAACAACGTGGAAGAAGAGCAAAAATCCTTTTACAGGAAGATATTTCAAACTTAAACTAAATTCCTAAAATGTGTGTCAATGTAAGTAATACGAAAAGATGTAACGGGGTGACTTTGTCCTACTGTAACAATGAAGTTTTGGATACTATACTTTATCGTAGCTGTTGTTGCATACATGTTTGTGGTGCTAATTGTGCTGCATTATATCAGCTACTATTTGTTAGATTCAACTAACACACGCACAATTTAAACACGCTCTCCACAGACTGGCCAAAGTTCCCCACAGACTTTTCTTTTGGTACATACTCTTCGTCACCCAGGGGCAAGCTGTGTATTCGGACGTACGAGCGGCTTCAGTACAGCCGTTGGAACAACAAGTTATTGTGTATACGAGGCGGAACGCGCGACCTTGGCCTCCGCTGGTCTGATAAACGGGCGCTCCCTGGAATGCGCTGTGTGAAAGTAGACGAGCCTAGAGAGTACAGGAAAGGGGCTTGGGACGATAACTATCTCTGTGTACCGAAGGATTCTCCATTTGTGTAAGGGCTCGCACTCTTTGACGTAACGTAATAGAAACTTTAATAATCAATCTGTATCAGGGGTGAACAGTGTAATTCTCTTGACAAATTTTGCCTTGCTCTTGCAATTTGCAAATCTTTTGTTTTTCTTAAATTGGAAACACTCTTGAATTTCAAGAGGAAAAACCCGGCGTATTGCAAACATCCTTGGATCAACATGGCCGAAAGCAAGTAAACAAACCGCAACAGAAGAGCAACAGATAGTAGCGAGACATGTCTGATGTTTATTTCTTCATTAATTCCTGCTAGGTTCCAATGGTCTCATAACGGACCGATTAAAGGGTTGCCTTGCATCCAGTGGTACGCAAATAGAGGAAGATATGGCTGGGACAACAACTTTTTGTGTGCCACGAAAATGCCTCTTAAAGGTAAGAGACCAACCCTTCGATATATTATTGTTCCAAGTCTCTTCCATCCATTGTCAACGCTGCTACCGTGACTTGAAACCACTCAGGCTGCCTTATTGGTATTACAACAAGTTTGTCTGTCTAACTAGCAGAGTCACTTATTTGTCACATGCAGAAAGCAAATGGTCAGCGTGGATGCCATGGAGTGTGTGCAGCAAAACCTGCGGTACAGGGCACCAGGTGCGCAATCGCACATGTTCTAAGGCGCCTGGAAGCAATAGCACGTGTGAGGGCAAGAGTACAGAAGCTCGTTTGTGCAAGATTGAGGATTGTAATCTGGGTAAGTTACAGCAGCTCTGCTGCAAATAATATAGCACTCTCAGTGGTGCACAGGTTAACACCCGTCTTTTCACATCTTAGGGTTTAATTTACGTATACCGTTACCTGCACTTGCACAGAATGTGAAGCGACTACCTAGCTATATCATTTTCACTCAAGAGAGTAAACAAGCTATAAACAACGAACTAGCCAACTATTTTCTAACCACTCAAAGATATATGCTTCTAAAATTATATTCATTAGCTGTATCTTATTCTCTGTATCAATCCATGTTACAGATGGTAAATGGACTGAATGGTCGCCATGGGCCAAATGCTCCTTGCCTTGCGGTGGAGGTTTGCAGAAGCGGACAAGATCGTGCGACAACCCTCGTGGCGGCAGGATCTGCAGTGGTGATTCTGAACAGACGCAGAGATGCAACCAGTACACTTGTTCTGGTGAGAAGAATTTTATGCTTTTCTCTTTAACAGCAACTCTTTATACAATGGTTATATCTAAAAATAACCATAATAAAACTACAAACAAGGAAAACACTTCTTTCGAGCCGATGTTTTTGACTTTAAAAGTGATTTTCAGGAAGGTCCACCAATGATGTCATTTACATCGCATTGGCCAAAAGGTCAACCATGAAGGAAGACCCACAAACTCTTTTTCAAGAAAAGACTACAAACTTCAACTGAAGATGAGCAAGATCCCTAAAATATCTGACAATCTAAGTAATACGATAAGACGAACGTTTGTTTTTCCAACTGTAACAGTAAAAATTCGGATATTTTACTCTATCGTTGCTGTTGTTGCATACATTACTGATGTGCTGAATTACATCAGCTAAAATTTATAAGGTGCCACTAACACAAGTACATATTAATCACTCTCTCCACAGCCTGGCCAGCTTTCCCTGCAGACTTTTCTTTTGGTACATACCCTTCGCCTCCCAAAGGGAGGCAGTGTATCCGGACGTACGAAAGGCTACAGTACAGGCGCTGGAAGAACACATTGTTGTGTATACGGGCTGGAAAGCGCGATCTCGGCCTCCGCTGGTCTGATAAACGAGCACTCCCAGGAATGCAGTGTGTGAAAGTAGATGAGCCAAGAGAGTACAGGAGGGGTGCTTGGGACGACAACCATCTTTGTTTACCAACAGATTCTCCATTTGAGTAAGGACTTGCACTCGATGACTCAACGTTAAATAAATTGTAGGACTCAGTATTTTTGGTGCATGAACAGTGTTATTCTTTTAATGTTTGTTTTGCTTCGTGATTTTGTAGACCATTTGGTCTTATAGTATTTTAAAACATTAAAACTGGAATAATTATTTTATTTGTAGAGGAAAACATCGAAACACAAGACAATCATCCTTTGGTTAGCAATGTCGTTACCACGCAACAAAGAGCAATAGAGTAGGAGCATGAAGTAACGTACCCAACAGGTGTAATTTGTTTTTACTAATTTCTTACAGGTTCCGATGGTCTCATAACGGACCGATTAAAGGGTTAACTTGTCTTCAATGGTACACACACAATGGCAGATATGGCTGGGACAATAACTTTTTGTGTGCCACGAAAATGCCACTTACGGGTAAGAGAGCTACCTACCAAAATGTATCGTTGGTCCAGTTCTTTTAAATTATTTATTTATTTACTTTTTTGTTTGTTTATTGATTGGTTGATTGGCTGATCAACTGATTGATTTAGAAAATTCCATCCTGGAGGTGAAGAAAATAAAATAAAAAAAAGAATAAAATAAAACATACAAAGATATGTTATCTCCCATCCATTATAAACGTTACTATAATGATCAGTTTTTCATTCCAATTGTCTTTCAACCAATCTGATCCCCTTAACAATCATATCAACAAACCAATAAACAACTTAATGAATCAATCAGAACACCCGCCTGTTCAACCTTTTTTCCCCTATTCCCAAAAACTGTGTTCATTGTCTTTGTTTGTTCGTCTGTCTAACTAACAGGATCACTTGTTTGTCACATGCAGAAAGCAAATGGTCAGCGTGGATGCCATGGAGTGTGTGCAGCAAAACCTGCGGTACAGGGCACCAGGTGCGCAATCGCACATGTTCTAAGGCGCCTGGAAGCAATAGCACGTGTGAGGGCAAGAGTACAGAAGCTCGCTTGTGTAAAATTGATGACTGTAGTCGAAGTAAGTTGCTGCAGCTCAGCAGCTAAAAACAAATACTTTCAGTGGTGCACAGATAAACAGTCTTTACACGTCTTACAAGCTAGATAATTTACGTATACCTGCCTGTAGTCGAATAGTTGTGCGTCTATCTATATATCTAACATTTATCAAGAGAGTAAACAAGCTAAAGAAAACGAACTGGCTAACTACTTTTACCTTTTGTGTGCAAAGAAAACGCCAGTCAAAGGTAACTGGAGATCTACCTACCTACTTGTTCATCCAACTTTGTTTTGCACTATTCTTAGAAACTAAGTCAGTGGTCTGTTTGTCTGTCTGTTTGCTTGTCTAACAGTATCACTTATTCGTCCTATGCAGAAAGCAAATGGTCAGCGTGGATGCCATGGAGTGTGTGCAGTAAAACTTGCGGTTCAGGGCACCAGTTGCGCAATCGCACATGTTCTAAGGCGCCTGGAAGCAATAGCACGTGCGAGGGCAAGAGTACCGAAGCTCGCTTGTGCAAGATTGAGGACTGCAATCTGGGTAAGTTACTACAGCCAACAATCAATATTGTATGGGCAAGAATTTACGCTAGTACTGGCAACAGTTTATTGTTAATTGCAATTAGTGGTGTTAGACTAAAATCGATATTGCACGGGAAAAGCGCAACTAGCAGAAATCAGCGATCAATGCTTTGCTAAGGATTTTAAGAAATATTTGCTGAAGGAATTGTTTATGAATTGCAATAAGTGGTGTTAAGTTAAACCAAAATCTCGAATTCCAAACTGTAGACCTACAACGTGTCAATTTTCTTTTCTATCTTAACCAGCGTGCGGAGGGCTAATCAAAGGTAACGATGGGACCATAGTCAGCCTTTCATACCCAAAGAACACTGTGTGCCTGTGGTATATAACCGCCGAGGAAGGACGAAATATCGACGTGATTTTTGACGAGTTCGACATCACACCAAGCAGGCGATGCAGGCTTGACTATGTTGTACTGCATGGATTCCATGGGCGACGTGGCAAAAGAATAGGACCTAAATGTGGCACAAGAACTGGCGGTAAGTGCGTTCAGTTACCTACTTTTATGTTCTAATGTGTCCCAACTCCCCAAGTGCATCCATAACTCGATTGACGCACGCCAAGCATGGACCATTTCTTAAAAAGAGACAATACAGTGTCGAAGTAAGTAAAAGTGTTGCAGTGCCAGGGAGCTTTGGTCAGCGGAGGCATGTCAGGATTTTGACGGGAACTTATGAGTAACTTTTGGTGTTTCGAGCAACCTTTTTCAGTACTTGCAACTTTGGGGGGTCTATAATAGGGGGTCTGGCATACCGTAAACCGCCGCGTTTTTTCGTTTCACACCGTAAACCGCCACCAATTTGCGTTATAAACCGCAACCGCCATATCATAGACTTCAAACATGTATCAATATGGTTGGTTGCCTATCTAGA
>JAOBRG010000574.1:0-24416 GCA_027574985.1 Umimayanthus nakama | reverse complement strand
TCCGTAAAGGGAAAAACTGTGACCTCGGCCTGAATATGCTGACCTCGGCCCAGAGGCCTCGGTCAGCATACTCAGACGTCGGTCACAGTTTTTCCCTATACGGACCTCCCAGCCGGTCAATAACATATATTTATTGCCGAGTGCGATCCGTACGGCAAGTTATGGACCGAGTTTTTTCCTTCCTTTTATGGCCCAAGCGCGAAGGAAAAAACTAGGATCCATAACCGAGCAAACGAGGTTAATAATATGTTTATTATATGGCTTTGTTGATCATTCTGGTTTTGAAAAGGTGATCGAGAGCTAGCGGTCCGTACGGCTGCTTACGGACCTGGAATTGACCAATCACAGCACGCGAAATTAGTCAGCCATATAATAAATAAGAGTTATAGTGAGAGCTAGGAAGAGGAATAAGTTGTTCAATATTGGCTGATAAAGAGATTTTTGAGTTATTTTTAAAAACCCGATATGTTACAAGATTTGAATGACTCGTCGACAGAATTCCAAATTTTTGGGTCTTTTGCAGACGATAGTAAATGGCCAAATGACTTCCCAAACATGAGAAGAAAACGTAGCAAAGTCAAGGGAAAACGTAAGTCACTTGCTAAACCGGACGTCACTACCAGGCGCTTTTACAAGGAGCTGGCACGAGCCGCCCGCCGACACAAGCAGTCGAGAAAGCAAGCACTCAAGCGAACGAACGCGCCTGTATCCGAGACGGGGGCGCTTACCAACCAACTGGAGCAGAAACTTGAAAAACTGAATGGTAAAATTGCTGGGATAAGGATGAAACTGCAGCAGATGCGAGACAGAAAGAAAAAATTGATGAGAATCCACATGCAGGCGTTGTCCTTTAACGAGAGGTACGAAGGGTTTCCCTGCGAGTGTGCACCAGAGAAGCGCCGAGACACCAAACCCGGGAAGACTAGGGAGAGACGAGATAGGGGACAAGAAGCCGAAATTAATCCGTGGAAGAGCGATAGGAAAAGAGCAAGTGATGGGTTTAAAGAACAGCTGCAAAAACGGATCAAACTAAATCAGCAAAAGAAGAAGAAGAAGAAGAAAACCAAAAAGTGTGCACAAGTAGGAATGACGTGTTTTCACCATACTGAAAATCACTGGAAAACAGAGCCCCGCTGGACAAGTGAGTTACTTTTCCTGTTGTATCCCCGGTTTTTTAGTATTGTGCTAAACTAACCTATACAAGGAACAAAATAACTCAAAAAGTATGGTTTGTGGTAACGAAAAATACAAATTACCTACATTCGCGAGTTCATTTCCTTTTGTTTCAAAGAATAGTTTTAACCTTCAGGTAAAACACAGAGAGCCTGTCCTCTGAAGGAAAATTTATGAAGACTGTTGATAAGATGGTTCAAAGCGTGCAACAACTTGAGGAGTTGGTAAGACTTCTTTCGGCCGCCCTCCAATCACAATTCGGCTATTAAACAAACGAAGCACAAGTTGGTTACAAGTTTGAAGATCAAAACTTGCCATGACCTTAGCCTTCGCTTGGTACTGTATAATTTGGTACTGTATTCGGAGTTCTACTTGTTCCCGGCAAAATCGCCATACTGTGTTCGGGGGGCCGGTGGATGACATGGGGGGGGATGGGAAGGCGCCAGATTTTTGAATTTACCGTACTGGAAAATGCTACGACTGCTATTTTTACCCATTTTTTTTGGTACATGATGACTGTGTTTAGTCCGCAAATTAATGTGGTAAAACGTATAGCCGCGATTTTTTTTTTGGTGTGATCAATCCTCTGATCTGTTTACTCGAGCAGCATGCGTCTTTCAAAATATGCAAAACAAGTTTTCTGCTTTAAGCTCACTCCTCATTCTTAGTTTGGGCATACGTTTTGCTCCTATTGCTAAAAAAGGTGTTTAGAAATCTCTCGGAATGTATTGATTCTTAAACTAGTTAAAGCACAGCATACGGTGAATCGAATGGTTCTCAAAGGCGAAAACTTGCCGGCCAATGCATGATGCTTGAACTTAACGTCGGAGCTTTTTTTGGTATCTGAAAATGTCAAGATTCCTTTAGCGGAATGACAATTCGCCATTATTACGTTGCACGGGAGAATGGGTCGAGTCGGTAGAAGCAAAGCATGCTGGGGCGAGTTTAGGGGACGCCACTATCAAAATTTACAGCGAGGAAGGCGATCTGATTTAAAACAAAATGGTTAAGCGAATTGCTGTGTGACGGGGTTCACTAATAACTGGAGAAACTCTCCTGACATGAAATTCCAGTCTTCCAAGTGATCCAAAAGTTTTAAAAGTGTATGAGAAACTCGTACGAAACAAAACTCTCAAGGTAAATTCTTCGAGTACTCGCATATGTGGTGCACATTTTCCTCAAGGGGAGAGAATGTCAAGAACTCAACTACCCTCGAGATTTCCTTGTTCTTTCAGCGCTGTCCTTCTCATTCGCCGCATATTGAAACGCGTCCCCTAAAGCCGCCCCAGCATGCTTTGCGTTACCGACTTGACCCATTCTCCCGTGCAACGTAATAATGGCGAATTGTTGTGGGGCTTTTTCAATATGTTTTTGGTAGTCGTGTTGTCACCTTAATGGAGGACTACACTGTATCTGGAAATTCATTTCACACGATTTGTTTTGTTTTGCAGAGGGAGAGTTCTGTGCTTGTCCAAATGCCGCAAATAACACCTACCACTGCTTGAGAACGATAAATGCAACACACAACTTTCTGTACTGCGAGTTTGTCACGGAGTTTCTGGAGTACTTCGACCTGAATACTGACCCTTATGAGGTAGGAACGCTTTGATTTTCACGTGACGAGTAGCATTATCAACCTACCTCATGACGTTTCTTACCATCTGAAAATACAGGCATTATTATCCAGGGCTTAGATAGACTTAAAATTTATGGTGGGGGGAGGGATTTGCCTTCTCTGCCTGATGCCAGCTACTATCCTATTGTTGCCTTTTCTATTTATTGCTAGTGTTGTTTATTGGTGGTGGTGGTGGCGGTTGTTTATTTATTAAGCTTCCACTGTATATTAAAGCAAAGTATAAAGAAGATTAATACAGTGAAGCCAGACTACAACAGGCCTAGGATCCTTCAAAGTAGACTACCTGGAAACATATATACTGGTGAAATAAAAAAACTTAATTAAAAACTTAATAAAAGGTTGTCACTTAAATAAACAATAAAGTTTATATAGTCCAAAACAACAATGGTCAGACGATACTTGATTGTGGCATCGGCTACAAATACTGCGCCAGGTATATATATTGTTAACGGAAAATTGTGATCTTACAGTGTTTGTCAAATAATTGGCTAGAAGAGCTTTAAAAGAAAGGAAGGTTTTGGCAGAACTTATAGATTCGGATAAAGCGGTGGTGTTGGTAGTGTTGGTATTAGTATAGCTGTTGTTTCTTTTTTTGTTTGTTTGGTTGGCGTTGAATTTGCCAAAGAGATTAACTATGGATTTTGAATGCGTTCTTTCCGCAGCTTTACAATATAGTGCACACGATCGGTCGTGACGTACTCAACGAGCTCCATGGACTATTGGAGAAAATGAAAGGTTGCAAGGGATCAAGGGATTGCAGTCACTATTATGGAAAAGAGTATCCAACCACAGCAGTCAGCACCACTGGATCAACCCAAGTCACCACGACCAGACCAGCCCCAGTCACCACCGCTAGACCAACAACAGTTATCGCCCCTAGTACCAGTTCCGTTTCATCGCATTACAACAGCACAAATCTTAAACCAACTAGCAGTACAGTGTTTACACCCCACACGGAACCTAGAAAAACAACAAGACAGAAAAAGAGAAAAAGAACACGGAGACCTACAGAAAGTCGATCGCGATCGAGTAAAAAAAGGCCTTCCAATAGTCGAGGTGGTTCTGAACCTAACAAACTGAAGAAGTCTCGGCAAAACAAGAAAAGAAAATCAAAGTTGCGACGCAAGAAAATCAATGGTAAAAAAGTATTGAAGATGTTGAACAGGAAGAAAACGCAGACACAAGTCGAACAAACGGTCGAGTTACCGACGGTTGGTCCAACAACTCCAGTAAAACAATACTTGAAGTAACAGGCTTAAACTGGTACTGCGGTATCTGGACGGCTTAGAGTCACTTGAAGCGAACAAAGGGCTTCTGGCATCAGTTGAAATGATCCTTAGTCACGCTTCACACTGTTCTTACGTTAGTATTACGTGGAAGCAAGCCATGCGCTTACACGCTCCGTGAGGGTGGGGTCGGGAGGTGGAAACTGATTGGACGCAAAACTTGTCACTCAGTATCTATGTTGTGGCGATCAGCAGCCACTGGTTCGCTTCCATTTAAAGTAGTTAACAAGTTACTTAAGGTGGCAGGCACAGTTTGATAGTTTCTGAATAGCTACCATTCAAATTATCCGAAGCGTAAAGCTCCGTTACCAAAACATGGTAGGTCAAAAAGAGAATAACATGACATTTTGTTGTTTTGGTTTTTTGTGAAAGTTTTAATCGTTTTCGATGCAACGCAGAAGTTTCAAAACAAAACAAACACATCACACATGCTGAGTTTACTCAATATATGATCATATTTTGCCTGATCTCAATAGAGTTCACGATTGGTTAAACAAAAATAAAAATAGAATTCAAATCTTACAGAAGGGATCGATGATGTGATTGAAAATATTGTGAACCCTATTTTTGAAAATAAAAATACTTTTTATAATAATGGCAAGAAATCCATGTCATAAAACGCAACGGTCTCATCTACATTCGTTGCATTTAAGGTAAAATGTGATGAACAAATTTTTCGCCAAATTCAAAAAAATAGTTTATTTGTTCTTTTCGGTCTGCTGCGTTGCCATGGAAACAAACCAAATCAGTCACAAAGACATCTACAACTATCTAATCTCCTTTTTAATTAATGTGCTTTAACAGTATCAAAGTTTGGTAGATCAGTTGTTTGCATTAGTGTGACGTCATTTCGTGTAGTGGTACAGGTTCTCAAATACTTCACAACTGCACTCAGTTATTTTATTGGAGTCAGTGCAAGCTTTTCCCGATTGTGTTTTTATCTAACGCAGACAGCACTTACGACAAGGGCGTTTTCTCACATGGAACGCAGCGAAGGATGAAGAATCGCTGCAGACCGGCGAGACACATCCGCCAAAAATTTAGACGCGGTGGGGGGAAGTGGGGTGGGGGAAACAGGGAGGTAGATTTTAATTAACGTGATCTGAGACGTTCTGAAAGAAATTGCTAATGAGCTATAGTAGATGCGTTGTGTGCATGCACTGAAGTGTTGAGTTAACTACTTTTGGCGTTTAAACGAATGTGTCTGCAAAAGAACTGTCTTGATTGACATTCGCTTTGTGTACATGCTAGGGTTCGATACGGATAATCTCGGTGCTCTCTCCCAGCCTTTGTGGCTTCACATGTTGCCTCATTTTAATTCAATAGCATTTTCAAACAACTCTCCAATGGAGATATAGATCGGGTAGAAAATATCGTGTGCGGACAGTACTGTGCTCTTGGTTCAATACACAGGACGTGGGCCTCTGGGGCTGGATCCAGGGTTTGGTGAGAGGTGGGTTTGGACAAACCTCCGATTACATTATACAGTTATTGTTGTTATTTAATGAGTCAGTTTTTTCTCAAAAAAGAACCAACCCTGAATCCGCCCCGGGCGAATTGATTTTTTACGCCCACTTCAAGATGGCGGACTGTCACGGCTCATTTATTATTCGTAAATTCATATCATAAGGCTATTGATGGTTGTTCATGGTTATCTATGGTTAGTTAGGGTTAGGGTTGGGTCAGGGTTACTTCTATAAGAACTTAAGATAGACATACAAAAAATTGTGAAGTCTTGGCAGCGAAATGATTGGTTAGTGTAGTGGTAGTGAACAGCGAGTCCTATTTACGAAATCCTACGTTCGAGACTCGTCGTTCCCACCTTTCTTCGGCATCTTAAACGTTTATTTTTTTCTTGCAATTTTTCTAAGAACAAGTCTCAGTTTGAGCAATGTTTCAGTTCTAGTGAGCGTTCGCCATCTTGAAGAGTGCGTAGAAAAAAAAATCGCCCGCCCCGGGATCTCCAGACGATCCGGCTGCCATTAACTACTGTACATCAAATAACTTTTAGTTAAACTAACGTAATATTTCTGTGTGATTTGGGGGATTTTGTAGACTTTGTAGGATTGCGTGTTTGCGATTTTGCCGTTTTATGAAAAGGTTCTGTTTCGCGGGATAAATGATAGAAAAGTAAAAATCAACAATGAACAAAATTATAAAGAAATGACCAAAATTATGAAATGAACTTGCTGCTGTTAGTGGCAACCCTATTATACGTGAAGAAATCGCCTTCTAGAGTTACATGCTTAACAGTACAGATAAATATACAAGTACAAAGGACTTGAAAACGATAAACTGTAAAACATACTTTGTCTCTCTTGAAAAATTAAAATTCCGTAGTTGTGCCATGCGGGCGAAAAATATCATCTGAGGGAAAGGAGTTGTTTCTGCGCTAATTATAAACCGTTGCACAAACTCGATGCTCAATTGAGGAACTGCAGCGATTTATCATTAGAGTTACATGCAGCTTGTTCTGCTTTCAGCTTATGATCTTCAAAATATCTTTTGGTCTTTTCGTAGAAAGGCAACCTTATTTTTTACACAACCTTATTTTTTACGCCAAGATAGCCAAAACCCGCCCTCGTCACTCTAGAGATACTATATCTCAAGCATAAAAACTTGTTTTCTTACTAAAAAAAGAAAAGGGGTAATAATCAACAAACGGAGTGAAGAAACTTCGCAAGAGGGAAGGGGTGCACATTTTGTTGAAATTTCGGCGAGAAATACAAGCCACGCTAACCATCACGTGATCAGCGTCTGACGTCACGTTTGTCGCGGTGTATCTTTACGGCTTTGGCTTTCCCTGCCTCCTTTCGCATGTGTACGTTGCAGTTATACCAGAAAGCACTTGACACACTTAGTACAAAAACATGGTGTTTCGATATGATGTTGCCATGGTTACCAATAACCCCCCCCCCCCCGCCAAGGTGCAAAAACACACCCTTTTTTAATGAAGAGTATTGGTTTATTCTGTTCCAGATAATTTCTCTTGCGGAAAAACCCACAAAAAGCTCGTTTCGTTTATAAAAATACGGATTTAGGAGGAAAAAATTTAGAAAGAAAACTAAAAACAAACAAAAAACGCACTGCCGAATTTCCAACTCGGTTCCCTACGGGCCAAGTAACAATCTATAAAAACAAAGAAAACCATAATAATATAGTTTAAAACCTACAGGATTGTAATGTGTCTGTAGAAACGAATTTATTTCGGTGCCAGCCACTTCCTTCAAAAGCATTCCACGACAATTTTTGAGTACTCTTACCTATTAACCTCCAAGCTAACCAAATACCATTTGAGGGACTATTACGTGAAATATTTTCTTTTCAAAATATTGCTTCATTACTCATTAGCAAAACTATACAATAAATTTGAATTAGTTTTGGATAAACACTTGCTTTAAAACTTGCTGAGAAATCTTTTGCAGACCATCGGTAACGCAATGGGTTTCGCAAAGAAGTTCATGAGCGAATATCGCTTGTTAATCGCAAGAACTCTCGTTTTGAAAAAATACTCACCGAATGCTCGGCCCGTAGGATGCCGAGTTGAGTATTCGAAACGGCTATACATTAAACACGAATGGCATAACGAGAATGCACAATTATTTCAACACTTTATGCTGGCTGCAGTCTGTTAGTTGAAAGAAACAGTTATTTCTAAAGGTAGAACACTGAGGCGACTGCTTTCGCAGGCTACCGGGCAAGCTGCCGTTGGGCGGATGTTCCAAAGATTCAACGTACGGACGCTGAAACCGTCCATCAAGATTTTTTGTCAAACCACAACGCAGTTTTGTTTTGCTCTTCATATGAAAAACATTTTGGCTGGCTAAAATTGAAATTAAGCAATGCACAAAGAATTAAAAACTTATGCTCACAGTTAATACAATCGATATACTTTCTAGGACTTCCAACAGTTTTTTACCAACCTTTATAGGGCGACGGGGCGTTAAGTGCAATAAAGCATTAATCCAACTTCAATATTCAAACAAAACGGTTCCATACTTTGGTGGAACGTGATTTAATTAGAGCTCGCTGAAAAACTCAGCCACATTGATATGTCGAACAGTTTGGAAAATGAGTGTTGAAAATTAAAACATCCTTGTTTATAGATATTTCTCTGGTTGCATCTTTTGTAAGAAGCCATACCTGCTCTAAATTTTCGATGTTACTCTTAAACTATTCAATATAAAAAGCCCAAGGTTTTGATAAAACCGTGCCTCTAAATTTTCGACGTTACTCTTAAACTATTCAATATAAGAAGCCCAAGGTTTTGACAAAACTGTGCCTGTTGTACGTTTTCTTTGAACTTGCAGTTAAATTTAATGCTTTAGTATGCTAAAAAAAAGCCAACAGAACAACAACAACAACAAAGATAAGGTATACCAAACAACTTGGATCGTTTATTACACATTTGAAGTTGGACCCACAGCTGAAACATTTTATCAAAGTATTTCAATTAAGACTTTAGGTATGGAACTTTTTTGGGGCCGTGGTAAACTATTGCACAATAAGTGAGGTAAAAACAGTGAAACTAAATGTTCTTGCTAAACTAGAAAGCCCCTTCTCATTTACAAATTAATGCTATCCATGAAAAAAATTAAATGTGTTACGATGCGGACTATTGAGTTAAGAGTCTTTTTTATTCTAGAAAACTGTTCTGGAGGGTGTCAAATTAATTATCGTTACACCGCAGGCAGTTTAGTGAGCTCAGCCACCCTCGGAATCGCTGGAACAGGCCCTGCAACACGAAAAGAAAGCAAATTGACGTGAGCTCTTTAAACTTGCTTCTCTTGTTAAGAAGGCCCTGTTATTAGTTTTCGTTTCTAACTCATTAAGATAACTGAGAGCCGAGTTTCATTAGCTTGCGAAGCGGCCGTTTTAAATATGGCGACCAGTTCGATCGCTCTTTGATCTCTACCTGCTCTCCCCAAAAAAAAGTTGCTACGCTGGCTAGATCTCATGTATTTTCTATGCTCTTCACGCACATTTCTAAACTTCTTTGGACAAAATGAGTGGCGTATTTGTTTTTCTCAGCCAATTTTACGTTAATTTCCGAAAAGTGACTTTGGTCACTGGAGTACCCCTTTAAATATGGCGACCAGTTCGATCACTGCTTGATCTCAACCTGCTCTTCCCCCCCAAAACAGTCACTACGCTGTCTAAATCTCTTTTACTCCTCTGCTCTTCACGCTCATGGACATGTTTACGTGCTAACATGTTTATTACCCAGTAACAGTTTTTGTAAGTTTTAAGGCAAAGGTTGTTTGTGTATTTAAGCGCGAGCGGCTGCTGTTTAGATTAGGGTTTCCTTGCATTTTGGAAAACGAGAACCTGCTCGAGCCCAGCCCAGATCCAACCTGAAACCCTGTTATAATATTACTAACATTACATACTATATTCATAGTTATATCGAATAAATCAGGTAATAATCTTATTTAGAAAGTTATATCATTATTCTTGATTTTTTATCTAAATAGTAACTTCACTAACCAATTTCTAATAGAATTACAATATTTTATATATGTCTTTAAAATGAAGTGTTTTTGAAAAATCACGTGTGTCTTGTTCTTATTATTACTATTATTATCATTATTATTAATTTTATAGCTTTTTCTAGAAGTACTCATCTACTTACCACTTTTGTTTTGTGTCCCTTAATGAAGGCGCTGAGTCCATCGTTCTCAGATTGTAGACGACTTACTTCTTTTCTTTTTTCTGCTATTTTCTGTTTAAGTTCTTCTATCTCTTTTAACGAATTTTGTTTTAATTCTTCTCGAAATTTTTGCTGGGGACGCAGACTTGAATTCGTCGTTTCCTCAGCCGTTAATTCATCACTTTTGATGTCGCCGAGACTTTTGCAGTGCGACCCGATATCTTCCTCCTCTTGTCTGCGACTCGTTAGCACTTCGCCGAGATCCTCCTGCTTCTTCATTTCTCTGCCCACCACCCGCCTAACGTGTTCTAGCGCAGGTTCAAGGGTCAGTTCAAGTCTTGCCCTCACAGCATCTTGGAATGATATTTCTTCCAGAATCTCAACCTCGAGTTCCTCCCTCTGTAACTCGCTGTTTGTCAACTCCTCCTCCACCTTCAAACGGTCCTCCCGCTCATTTTTCACGCACTTCTCAATGTGTTGTGTCGCCTCTCGAACCATATCGCACTTATCGATTGCCAATAGTCGAGAGCGCTCTTTTTCTGCCAGCAACATTTTGGTACTAGCCAGCCACGTTCGTGTCTGCTGCACGTCCTCAGTTTGTTCGGCGGTAAGGGAAAGCAGCTGGCTGTTCTCATTTTGCAGCTGTTTCAGCTGGTCTCTTACGATTCTGCATCTCTCTCTGACTGTGAGAGGGTGAAGGAGCCGGTTCGAAGTTCGGGTCCGGACCAGGTCACCTTTTGTGCCCTGCGTGCAAAACAAATAAAAGCGATTTTCAGGCCTTTACACGTTGATAGCGTGTTTATCGCTTACCAACTTAATTAGTGCCCATTTCTGTTCTAGCTGGACATGTCAACATCGACTTTTAAAACTCCCTTTGAAGTTTTTGATTTGAAAAAGGTTATTACTATTTTAAATATGCAAAAAAACTTTTTTAACTCGTTTTAACGGAATCGGTTTTACAGATATAGTAGTTAAAAGCAGAAAGATCTGTCTTTCGTTGTTTTTTACACATTCGTTTTGAAAAAACGTATTAGGTTTATGACTAAGAATTTTGATCTAATTTTGAAATTTAAGACTTAACTAAAACTTTTGAGTTTACAGGGGCGGATCCAGAAATTTCAGAAGGGGGGGGGGGGGGCGGAAACCAAGTTCTAGGATGGGGGGCAGGAATTCGACTTTTCGGTGCCGCTTTCGGTCATTTTCTTATAATTTTACAAATATTCCACCAAAAGGGGGGGCCGCGGCCCGTGCGGCCCCTCCCCTAAATCCGCGGCTAGTTTAAAATCCTTTGCCTTTGCCTTTGGTTAATTTTGAAATCCGTTTTAATTGCAAAATTTCCAAACGAGGTTAATAAGATGTTTGCTAATTCAAAACTAATCAAGGTATTTTCCAAATCTATAATAGCAATCAGCCTGCAAGGTTAGTTTTGAGTTGGTTAATAACAATCCAGTAAAAAGTTAAAACCAAATCTTATAAATGAAAATTTTTAATCGATACTGACATTAGGCATTAGTTTTTCCTGTCCGTCGTTCCAATTCAAAAAGCGCGCGAAAACTTCTGCGCGTTCGTCGCGTTGCATGGTTTGACTTCAGATCAGCCAATCAGAATACGGTTCGTGAGTGACTTTACTTCTTGTTTCCAGCTTTGTTAGCTTTCACGTACTTGACCGAATCTGATAACATAGTTATTTTTTTTACTTCTTCAAGAGATGTTTTGGCGTATGGAATCCAAACCTTTGTTTGGGACGGAAGGACAACAAGATTTGGCGAGACAAGAAGGACTTTGACAGACGTGTATAAGATCGCTGACTGAAAGTTCTGAGAGGCGACCACGTTGTCAGTTGAAAAACCATCTACAAGTTTAAGGTAGAACTTTTGCTAGTTCCTACAATACATCTTAATTTGTTCTATTTAAACAGTCACTTTCTTTCATCATCAATTTTTCGTAGTATAAGAGGAGTTTTGGCTAAATGGCAATGTCCACCTCACTGAACTCCGGAAGGTTGATAATTGGTGATATTTTGCGTAGAAACAATGTCAGATGCCGGCGTTCTTTAAAAAAAAAACTCCCGTGTTTGCAGTAGTAACAGAGAAGGAAACCTTACAAATATTTATTTTACTTGAAGGTGTTATGTTGTCATCGGGTTTGTATATGCTAATACAATTATTCTCTTAAATCTGGTGAAAATTGGCCTTTTTGCTTAGATTATTCACCTCCTCGCTTCGCGGGACATTCTGCCACTTGTCATTTCAGTTTTGAAGAACACATTTAATTTAGTTAAATGTATTACTTTTAGTTCAGCATTTCTAGTATTTTGTGACAGCAAAGAGGACTTTTTCATACTGATACAGTATGTACATTCTAAAAGCTATTCTTTGAAAGAGTGTTTAGGCGAACCACAACCTGGAAGTTCTCCAGAGCAATCGCTATCTTTTTGAGAGAATATTAAATTCTCAAGAAAAGTTATTTAAAGCATTTTGTCATTTTGAGAATGGGAAATAGGTATTAGTCAAATCATGCAGGTCTTGCTTGATTGTCTGTTTCTACAGTTTCTGCCAATAACTATTTAAATTAAAAAGAATCATTTTAGGATTTTCAGAGCGTTTTTTCACTCTGTCAATAAAAGTTTCGCTGTACGAAATGGAGCGATGTCTAATTCAGTAGTTGTCGTCTGTTTTCCAATGAACAAAAATGTTGGTTGGACTGTTTTTCTATTTTAAAATGATAAAACGAAACGTAACAGAATAGTTAAAACTGATAGTCATAAGCAAAAGGTGACTGAAGCAAAACTAAAAAAAATAAGTCTGTACCGTATAAAAGACTAGCGAATTTAGTAGCGAAACCGTACAATAAGGTAGAACTATACCAGAAAGCTACGGTTTGGAGTGCATCACCAGGGGAAAGAGTATCTTTGTTACAGTAGGTGTGTTTTCAGCATTGTTTTTTTTTTCACCAAAAGCTGCTTGCGAAACCGTCTTCCATATGATTAAGGTTTTCTTACATCATAATGATCGCGTGTTTTCTTCCTTTTCAGTGTAGTGTGTTTTTTGAGCGATGTTACTCCTATATTTAGATTGCCTATTAATAGAAACTATGGGCTTATCGTCTTCTTGTTTCTAAAGTGGTTTTAAAAACTATTATTGTAAAGTGAAAAGCACAATTGATAATGTTGGACAATTACCAAAACAGATCAGGGTCACCGGTTTATAGATTTTTCTATGCCTAAATTTGAACTAAAACATTTTGCCAACCTTCAAGAGGACTTACAAAAACCGTGCACTGCTTTACAATACGGGTGCAATGTGGCGAGACCGCTATTAATAGTGAGAGAAACAAACCTTACCAAACGTGAAAACCGTTTTATTTTTTTAGTTTTTTCTTGCGGCATGCTCTACAAGCTATGTTTGTTATATTGCATTGTAAAATAGCAGCATAGTTAAGTTTAAATATTTTTTCGAAAAGAAAAGGATAAACATATAAACAAGTGTAACGGTATCATCTTACAAACAGAAAAACAGTAAAGGTACCTGAGAGTTGGACGATATCGCCTCCAGAGATACTTTGAGCTCAAACATTGAAGTTGATCTTCGCCTTTCCATGCTTTGGGATTTCTGCAATTATATTAGAAAGTTCTTTAATATCAAGTATCTGTTTAACTCGAAATTAAGAAATACCGAAGTTACCGTGCTTAGGAATATTTCACTATTTCTGCATTTCAATACCAAACATCTGTTTAGCCCGAAATATCCAAAAAAGTTTCTCGTTTTATAGAGAATTATTTACGGCATGATGTAGCGCAAAACTTAGGTTAGCATTACGGTGCACTGAAAAAAGTTCTTCTTACCGCAAGTTGATCAAAGAGCGCTTGGAGAGAAGATAAAACAAGCTTTCACAAGAAAAATAATAGTTCGACTTGTTTTCCACAATTTTTTTTGACAGAATTAACAACCTTCAACGCTTTAACTCTTGTCTAAAATGTGAAAATTGTAGTGTGAAAAAATATTTTAAGGCCATTGTTACGTAAAAGCGCGCGACCTTTGCGAACCTATCGCCGTCAGTGATTGGATGTTTTCTTAAGTTTGCGCGCGCAATCATTTGTTTCACTTTTAACGAGAGCTTTGATTTGCTATCGTGATGAAATTCGATTTTGAAACGTTGGTAAAACTGGTTTTAACTGGTAAAACTGGTTTTTTCCGATTTTACTGATACTTTGCTGCCGTTCTTTCCATATAAGTCATGTAACAGTTGTCAATCAAGTGTTTTCCAATCAAAAATAAGAACGCGTAGACTTTATATCAACCAAACCTGGCTAAACAACAACTGCAGACAGTTAAATAGTAAAATACCAAAGTTTCGTATAATCTGTTTGGCTCTCTACACACGGTATAAATCGTGTATCCTGTAATTTATCGAAATATTGTTTCATGAACGCTCTTTTAGATAGCAGGTGAGCTTGAAGGACCTTACGCAAAATGTTCCAGAAAGAACGTGGTTTGGCGCGATTTTGTTCTATCTATCTGCGAAATAATCTCGTCTAGATTCCCTGTTTAACTTTGTTACTCGGTTTCGAGGAACCTTGCAGAGGTCAAAGTCCTGGGAAGGGCCGGACTTAACTGCTCTTTTGTTCGTCTGGTCGCGTTTTCTCATCATAGTTAGTAAATCACGGTTAAGCCATGGGTGTCCTTTCTGCGGATGCGCTTTTTTCTCAGCGGAAAGTTTTCGTCTATTTTAGCTTGAACTGACTTTGACTGCCACGTGCGGCACAGGTCATCTATATTGGAAAAAGATTCCATCGCGCTCCAAGTTGTGTTATGTAGGTCTTCCAAAAAACTGTTGATGTTTGCGTCGTCCCAGTGCCTTGTGGAAATGACTCGATGTTTCTGCGGTTGTGCATTAATCATACGCCACGACACGGCCCGAGTCAGGCTATGAAGTAGCCTCTTGTTACTCGGTTCGTAGGGAGCCGAGTTGAGGATTCCAAATTTCCTCTTGTCTTTTTTTCGGTTTTATTTTTGGTCTTGTCGTGATCTGGTTATAGTCGATTTTTTCTGTAATTTAAGGCGTGCTATTAAACTTGCATTAAATTCACCAACGCGTCTTAGTACAGTGGTCAGTTGAGGACTGGCGCGCATGCCATTCGAAAATAAACTCTTTAAAAACCCTGAGTCCCCCGAGCGAACTCGAACCCGGACCCTGTAAACTCCAGACGAACCGCTTTAACCCGTTGAGCTACGAGGACTTCGATGAATGTACTATTATGTCAACATTTCAGGCTGGCTGATTTCAGTCTAGTCTGTAGGTTGAAAGAAGACTACGGACGCGCGTAATTATTGAGTTTTAAACTTTGAGTCGTGAAACTTTTGTTATTTCTAAAAGTAGTGAACTAGTTCGTAGAAAAATTGATTCATGCTTCAAGCAATCGTTCCCGTCGGTAAATAGTGGATTTAGAGCAAATACGCTGTGCCATTTAGAAAGGTGAAACCAACGCGACTAGGATCAGATAATTTGCTTCTCTCCTTCATGTTCACTGTTGGGACGGTGTTCGATTACAGTTCACTATTTTCTGAGTTCAGGTCGCCTTCAGGTATGTTTGTAGTTTGCTTTATGGTTTCAAACCAAAGTTGGTTTTATTTCTCGATACAGCATCAATGTTTTTAAAAATTATTTTAATATTAGCACTATCTACAAGTTGCGGAATACAGCGAAGCGTGAGGGCGACTTGACATGAAAACATGATTTAGGATAATATGTGTCAGTTAGCCTGAAGTTCGCTTTCTTGGCACTTACTAACCCTTTCAGCTGGAAACACGACATACGGCGCGTTGCGAAATTTCGGCTCGCTTGGTTATGTTATGTTAAGGAGAGCTCGCAAATTATTACCCAGAAGTGCATGCATTACTCTTTACAATGCAATGGTTCTCCTATACTTTTCGATTATGGGGCATGTGTCATAGACAGCTGTGGCAAAGGTAATAAAGAGCATCTGGACAAACTCCACAGACGAGCTGCAAGCATCATAGAATGTATTCCTATCTAGCAAGCTGAACTTTAACTTACTTTTACCTGGGCATAACTTGCAACTTTATAAAATTATCTCATATGTACCTTCGTCTACGCTGTTCAAATGTCTCAACAATCTGTCCCTTATTATCTTTTGTTCGACTTCAAACGAACACAAGAGTTTCATACGTACAACACCAGATGTATAGCCTGCGTAGCTAGCGGTCTTGTGAAAAGACGGAAAAATCCGTGAAAGGAGTTCAATTTCTGGCGAGAAAGGAAAATTTTCCTGTAAATTTCTGTTTATGTAAAGACTTCCTAAGACCACCATGAGCATGAACAACCAAGTATCAGGGGTCATCAGTTTCGGATGAACGGGGCTTGTACCTGGAATTCCCTGCCGCCTCAAATACGAAAGGGAAATTCCTTTCCTGCTTGTAAAGTCAAACTTAAGCACATATCTAAATCGACATATTTAATAATTTATCCATATGTATTTTTTCCTCTTTTCTGTAATCTAAATATATAGCCATTTTATTTGTAAACTGCAGTACTGCACGAATACATGTATACTTATCTAATATTCATTTATTTAACTTTTAGCTTATATACAGGACTCTATTTTTAAAAACTAGCTTTGCTAATTAGACTTCCTGTATAAATAATTGAGAAAAGAAAACAAAGAAATAGCCAGAATGGGAGCATGCGCGAGAGTTCCCGCGGCTTGGCTGTGTTGACCTTGACATTTCCACTTGCATTTGCTAGAATCAGTTCTTTTGGAAAGCAGTCCATGACAACACCGCCTTTGCATTGTCTGCTCGTACTTTATATTGTAATAAACAGAATACTAAATGGAGTCTTGGAGATTAGGAATTTCTCTATTTCGACTGCTTATTACGCTCGGCACTTGAACTAGTGCCGTATCCGATCTTAGACCCCGTCCACATGTACGTAGCCGGGCATTTTCAATAACAGAGACTTTTTTCTTCGAATACGGCTACCATCCGCATGTAAATGGTGTTTTCGTGCACCGAAAACGGAGGTTTTCAAATACGCTCTCCAGGATGGAGTTTTTTTTTTTATAAACGGAGATTTATCGTGTTCGTGTGGACGGGTGAAAACGGAGGTTTTCAAATACGATATCGTCATCACTCATCAGCGTCATGCCTAGGCTCAAGGCTCGCTCTTCCGCACATACCTGTACGATTCGAAAACGCTACTGGACGTAACTACGTGTGGACGCACATTTTTTAAAAATACGGAGAAAAAAATCTCCGTTTTCGAAAATACCCGGTTACGTGTGGATGGTTAAATACAGTATGATTCAAAAGCGTTTACGCAATTTTTTTTAAAAATACGGAGGAAAATATCTTACCCGGCTATACACATGAAAACGAGGGCCGTTGAATCCAATTGGCTGCTGGCAGCCCGTCAATTTTGGCGTTTATTCCAAAATGGCGTTGTCCACTGAGGAACTCGAGGCATCAAAGGTAAACATGTCGATCATTTTCCATTATGAGTGGTTTTTAAGCGATTATTTAAAGCAGGAACCTCAAAGAATCCGAGCAGTCCATAATGTGAAGTCTTCTTCTGACTTACACGTCGGAAAAGTATACGAAAACATAACCGTCCTCTTTTGAAAACTGAATGCCTAACCCAAAGGGTTACAATTGTTCCTTTCTATATTCGTATGTTTAAGAATCCAAATTATGATACTTTTCATGTTTGTTTCAATTGTCTTCACATTGTCTCAGATAGGCAACCCTCCTTTTTGAGGTTGCAACCTCCTTTTACAAAAAGCTCCTTTGTTGAACGTTTCGAAAATTAAAAGAATCAGTAGTTTCTTCGGGCAAATAAACAATATCGATACCGATACCGATATTGATACTTTTTTCGTCCCAGGTCTCCACTGTTACAGCTTTTGTAGACTGTTGAGCAAAATAAGCATACACACTAACACAGGTATTTATATGTGTATCAGAGGTGAGAGGTAAAAGGGTCGTATGTGCTGTGAATCAAAATCTCTTTTTTTCAGTCATTAGGGGTTTGAATCTCTGCAATGCCCTTGCAAATGACTTGTGATTATTCTACTTCCCATTGTATGCACAGGGGCAAATGCCCCCCCCCCTCAAATTTAGGACTGGAAGTTAATTAAAGAGTAATTTTTTTCAGTACAATGCAGTGATTACTTCAGGGCTGTTGCAAGCCACAGGTAGCGAGGGTAAAGTTAATGCCCCCCTCTAAAATTTTAGTCTAGCCACTGCTTTGTATGCATGCCAATGATTAGGCCTGTGGAAGTAGAATTTCTGGATTGCGTCAGCCAAAATACAAAGTTTGGTGTGGGATTTTCATCAACATTTGTCTTTTGTCACTTCTGAGGTAAAGAAGTCTGAAATTTAAAATCCATGGTGCATTGCAGTCTGGGTATGCAACAATACACAATGCAACAAGTGAACTCAGAAGTCAACCTTTTTTTAAATAGGTGTATGTATAGTAGTTACAGTAGTGGTATTTATAAAGAAACACACACAAAAAATCTCTGAATTTCCGGCTTTTGTTTTGCAACCTTTGTACATGTCTGGACCTAGAAATTAAGTTGCAATTTATAACATGGTATGTATATGGAGTTAGTTCATGTATTTATTTGAACAACTCAATAGACAGATATTACACTGATCTGTTTACAGTTAGCACAAAGCTCATGTGCTCATCAGCACAATTAACTAAACACAACATTCTATGTTTTTTAGTCTATTTATTTAATAAGCCTAAATAGTTAATCATTTTTAGCCACTACATTTGTAATGTTCTCCACTGCCAGTGATTTTTTCCATTAATTTTCTTTACTTCCAGCCAGAAGTAAAGGAGACATTGAGTAAACATCAGGTCTGGTTGTTATAAAGTGGATTCAATTTGGGGTTGAGACTAGGATTTTAAAGAGGGGGTGGGGCACAGAATGACTTTAGGGTGACCAATTATATGTCTATGGGGGTCTTCGAATCCCCACCGGGCAACCCAAAGATTTTTCTAATCCAAAACTTTGAGTTATGCAGTGAAACCTATGTAGTACCTGTAGTCCAATTAAGGGCAAATCTTCTGATCATATTAATTGAATGACATCATCGCTTATACTTTTTGTACTTTTTTCAACCCTCAGTTTGCATCTTCTCACTTTGAAACAACCAGGTCTGTGGTCCCAATACATTTAATTAATACCAAGTTTCTCAAAACTTCTAGGTTTTAAAGTGGTAACCTTAATTTGTTTTTGGCATGAACCTAAACTCAACTATAATCTAAAATTTTGTATCCTCTCTTAGGAGAATGAACTAGTACTCTATTCTCCAAGTGAAGTACATTAAGTACATACTTTAATTTGTTCACAAAGTAGCCAATGTATACAGACAGGTGTTTAACACTCTAGCCTTTCATGGTTGTCCCCTGAATATGTACCTGTACTACATACATACATGTGCAATCAGTGTAAATACACAGTCATGTAACTGACTCAATTTTAGCCTTCTTGTGGTATTTAATCTAAAGGCTCCGTGTTTTCAGACTCACAACTAGTCCTAGCCAATCTCTTGGTCTTTGCAAGTGCTGTCAGCTCTGGCAACCCCTGTGATTTGTCTTCAAATAAACTCAATCTTGTCAGGTTTTCAGTCATTTTTGCAGATTTTTTAAAAAGAAAAATAGTCAAACTTACAGGTTCAAATCCCCATTAAGAGCTTTGAAGAAGTACTGAAGTTAGACCTTTTTTTGTAATGTTGATTATGTCTTTTTGCCTTAAAATTATTTCTGCTAATCCAGTAGGGAAACATATCACACCACTGAAATAAGTTTTTTTGTGTTATCTTGGCTAAAAAGAAGCATTAAGAGTAATTATGTGAGTTGGTGTTTCAAAGGGCCATAATTATATTGATCTCTTTGGAGCTGTTTCGATGCTCACCAGGCTGTGTTAACAATGCTGGTCAGTTAAAAAAAAAACTTGCAATAACTTTTTTAAATTATTTTGAACATTCATAATTTGAAAGTTGGCAAAAATTGCATCTGTTGAGAATATAAAACATTTCATTGGTACTTCAGCCTAATCAGCAAGAATTAAGCAATGTAATTTGATAAACATCTGTGAATAGTTATGTAATTCGCTGACATTGATCAACAGTGCATGAATCTATTATTGATGACATTCTCTCGATCTCAACTTGTTGCATGTTCTTGCTTGAATGCTTTAACAGTTCTTGTGGGAACTGATTATATTGATTTCTTAGTGGCAAACAGTAAAATTTTTCATTCTATATGGACTGATGATACAGATCATGTTGTGAAGACAAGCATTGCTAAGACTGGTGCCAATAAAATGAGACCACTTAGGCTTGTTGCTTGAACAGCTCTTGATTGGTTTGCAGCAACATCTTCAACATTTAGACCTGCTGAAAGCAAAATGATACTAGTTAACCACAAAACTTAAGCCATTTGCTTGCATGAACAGAATCGAGCAGCTAAAGAGACAGAACTTAGGTATCACTCAGTTATTGTAACAGGTAATTAGGAACTACAATATTTAAGTTGTACCCACTGAGCATTGAGTCTTGAGCATCCTCAACCCTAAAAAGATGGCAGCCTGCCCCCCCGCCCAATTGCCCCCCATCCTGCCCAATTCCCCCCCTCCCCCGGGCATGTATCTTTTACCGCTAAAATCAACAAAAGGGGTTCCAATTTTTTAGGGCAGGTTAATTAAACACTTGCAATAAAAATATAGCCCAAGAAAAGTGCATGGAGAGGTAAGGAACTGAGCTTCTGCTACCCTCCCTCCCCTACCCCAGCTTGTCAGGTATTGTATGCAGTTTTGCAATTTTTTGAAATTTTAGATTGCATTAACTACTGATTTTGGGTCAGACCTCTAGCGGTTGTTTGAGGTGTCTCTGTGGTTACTGGATCTGCAAAAAAAAGGTTTAATTTTCTTACTATACATTCAAACAGTATTTAATTTAATTATAATCAAATGCCGTGGCTTCCAGAGGAACATTACATGTAGGATAACTGTTAGCCTTAATGACCCCATAAAAAACAAACCTCGTTACAGTAATTTAATGGGCAATACAAATTAGAGCTCATGGTGTAGGTGGAGAGTTCAAATTTATTAATTTTTACAGTATTACTACTACTAACAACTAATTAAAGACACTAAAGCTTTTCTAACTTTCAGCTTGATGGTTTTCTCAGGTAGCCCTACAACAAAATTATGTATAACTACAGCTGCACTGGATTGTATCATTTTCAAAGCTTTATTACATTACTATCATGCATTTGTAAATTTTTCTTCACATGCGAAGTCCATAATACAAATTTTAACATTGTACACTAACAGGAACACACAAAAAGGATTCAATCAGGGCTTTGCAATCAACAACATTAAGTAGTTTTTGTTTAAGAGTTTAAAATTATAATCATAAACAGTAGAATGATCTGAGTTCCATTCTAAGCTTTTTCAAAATTGCTGTTTGGTTTTGTCAAGTTTTAAGGAAACTGACCAGTTAAGTACAGTGATCGACTGACTTAATGTGTATGTATACCTGTCAATGATGGCTTCCTCTTCTTCCACCACCTGTTGTTATGCCGTGCATTTCCTTTATGTGGGGGTTTTTTCACCTTGGTAACACCTAAGTTCAGTAAACCGTCCATAAATTGTTTACATAGGTAATTAAGTACATGTAACTAGCAAGTAATTTTACAAGTGTTTGCATGAAGGAATAAATTAACCTTAAGACTGGAAATTGTTACAGCAGATAAAGCAACTGATGCCTAAAACTGTTAGCCCTGCAGTTCTTTAGAAGGAAGAAGTGCATGAGACCAAAGGGGGAGGGATGATTGCTTGTTGCATTGTCACTACTATGTACAAGTAACTAAATTTTCTCAGTTGCCCAGTTGACAATCGAGGCAAAACATCGATTTAATGGACTTCAAATTGTTGCGTGTTTTTGTACTGTGGTAAGTACACAAGCTGCACCAATATGCCATTAAGGTGGTTCTTTTCCCATGCTGAATTGTCTGTGCATTACGGCAGAAAGAATCTACAAATTTGCAGTAGAACTACAGTAAACTAAAAACCATTAAACATGTACATCATATAGGTCTCATTTACCAATTAAGTGCTTTAATGTTGGGTTGCATTATCAATTGATATGTACTGTAAGTTGCTGTATGCTATCACTCTGTTATGTTTGAATTTTACTGTGAACACAAAGATTTCCGTGGCTTTTCCCCATGAGGTTTCATCATATTTTTAAAACTTCTATGGCCAGTGTTCAGGAGGTAGAGTGGTTTATTGTCGGCAGCTGTACAACTTACTGTACCTTTTGAAGAAGGTGTCCTCACAGCAAGAAACACTCTTTTACTTCTAGTCCTTGATCTGCCATGCTGATACACGACTTGTAACTCCAGCATGTAGGCTGTGTTGCATGCAAGACCTTGCAAAGTATATGAGTGGATGCTGGGCAGTACAGAGTCCTGATAAACTGGTAGTGAGGAAAATTTCTGTATTGGGTCACGAGAATCTAGCCTTTTGCTCCAGAACAGCTTGTATCGATGTACTTTAAGTCCTGTCGAACAAACCATATATTACACGTTTCAAAACAAAATTTATTTGTTTGATATCAACTAAAAACTTGAACCATGTTTATGATTTGTTATAAATTTGGCTATATATTTTTAAGATTCTTTATACACTTAAAAATGTGAACATTAGTTCTGGTACTTGGTCAGTTCACACCATATCTAGCTTAATCTAACCATAAGGTTTAATCAAATTACAAAATTTCAATATCTCTCTATATAATTATACTGTCAGCTAATCAATAGTTTGAGCTTTATATTTAATTTCTTTGTTTTTTCTCAGATCAGTTCACTTACTGGCTGCCTTGTGAGGTGGTTTCCATGCCAACTGCAGCTCAGCTGCCTTGTCGACCACTTTTTGATCAGCAACTGTGAATCCCCTTGCCCTGGGTGGTACAATGGTTAGATTTCTCTGCCTCATCTGTTGTCTAATGGCTGTTGAAATGAGAATTCAGGTAACAAACATAAACAAAGTTCTCAGCATGTAACAGTTGCAGGGGAAATATTGCTTAAACTGCATTATTATTAATATATTTCTATTGTATTAATTTTATAAAAAACTATCTCCACTCACTCCACCACGTTTACATGATGTATTGCCTGCCAAACAAATCACTTGTAAGCACAGCACATAAAATTGGTTTATAAGCACTAAAATAATAAATTATTGTTAAAGTGTCATAGCAAACACCTTAAAAATGAGCAATTGATTGACTGGTCGAACAGTTGATATATTCAAAACTTTCACTGTTTGAGCAATTGAGATGTTCGAAACTTTTTTGTTTGAGCAATCATGACATTTGAAACTTTCTTGTTTGAACAATTCAGGTACTCAAAATTTTACAATTTGAACAGTCGAGACATTCAAAATTTTGTTTTCAAGAGCAGTTGAGGCAATCAAAACATTTTTTGTGTCCCTTCTGGGGCTCCGTGCTGATCACTATTATTGAATTATATGTGTACCAGTAGTCACTAAAATAGTGAGCTATAAAATCAGTCCATATAGTTTATGCTCACCATTTTTGTGGAGTTTTTTTACAAATTTACAGGACTTTCTGCAAACTGATCCCTTCTTCGTGTATTTTATCTAAAACAAAGAAAGAATTAGGAATAGGTAATTGATCATGACTTCTATTCTCTTACATATAATATACGAAAATGTAAGTACAAACTAAGGCAAACTAACTTAATTAAATGAAGAAATGAATCCCCTTTTTTCTTGTACCTAACTTTGTGTTTTGATTAAATAAATCTGTTTTTATTTGCTAAACTTCAAGTCAAAGAATGTGTTCTACATGTTGGCTTCTTAAAAATATGTAGAGTTTTCAGGCTTTTTACAGCCATTGACTACAATTTTAAGACCACAATTGAGCTTTCTCTTTTTCTTATGTTTACAGGCACTCTGCCCCTCCTCTTCTCCTTGTTCCTTCCCCTCATTTGCCCCAATTTTATTCCCTGAACACCTGGAAGAGGCCACAACTTACACAGAAACTGCTGCAGTCCTCCAAAGCAGCAATATTTTGTCCACAGGGCTTTATACACTACAGTATAAGAAGAACAAACAGGATCATGTGACTGTTGTTTAAATTATTTATATCAGTGTTGACAGTTCACATCTTCAAGCAGTTTTAAAAATAGTTATGATCATAATGGCAAAGACCAAGAATCAGTTACATGTATGTATTAAACAGATGAAAACAAAGAAACCAAAGTGGAAATGGCTAACATTACTGATTGTTTTGTACATGTTTGTTTTTGGCCACTTAATTGAACACATGCACAGTCATTTAAATACAATTTGCTTTTTCTTAGGTCTCTATAAATTAAATTGTTTATATCTTTTATTACGTAATCGTTTTAGTTGAAAAAATGAGAAGTACTGTATTTTGCCGTGTATAAATCGACCTTTTAACACCAAAAATTCACGTCTAAAAATCGCACTCGACTTATAGACGGGAAAACAAAAACAAAAAAACTCATTTACTTCTTATATATAATAGTAATTTAGTTAAACATCTTATAATGAGTTAGCACAGGCTTGACAAAGGTTGTAAAACCG